>JAMZAV010001848.1:0-144078 GCA_024449915.1 Sweltsa coloradensis
TATTATTTGAAAAGTTATTTTGTTAGGGCCATACACGTTCATTTGAATTACTAGGAAAACGCTTAAGTCCCGCCGCGTTGTTGGATGAGCATAATTGGTGCATTGACCTGCCATGTGTTATGCAGATTTTCTGTTGTATGTGAAAAAATTATTACTAAGTCGATTTTTTTAAAATTAAATTAAATTAAATAAAAAATTAACTTTATTCTTTTATTTTTTCTTAATCGTAATTTAAAAAAGAAAAAAATCGTAAAATTGCTATTTTCATAACAAATAATTAATCGATTGCGCTAAAATTTTACACGAATATAATAATTCATAAAATGAAGGTTCTGTAAAAAAATCATTACAATAGGATAAAGCAGGTAGGTGTTATAAGTGAAAGAATTGTAAAAAAAAAGAAAAAAAACGTAAAATTCGATTTTCATGAGAATAATTTTTCGATTGTTCTCAAATTCACACGAATATCTTAATTCATAAAATTAAGGTTCTTTAAAGAAATCATTAAAATCGGATTAAGCATGTAGATATTATAAGTCGAAGAAATTTTTTAAAAATCGAAAAAAAATCGAAAATTTGCGATTGACATGAGAAATAATTTTTTGATTGCGCTCAAAAACGTGGCAGTTCTAAGTTTAGAGATTTCAAAGGTCTCCATAAAATTTCATCGCAATCGGAGTATCGGTCTAGCCGGAATCGTGTGGACAAACAGACAAAAATACAGAAAAAAAAAAAAAACATTCCGGATTTTTTTCTCCAGTGTAGTGAAATGGAATCTTCGCTTCGCTCGCTACGCTCATCCAAAAACCAATAAATAAACACATTTTACAAGCCAACAAACGCATTAACAGTTCCCCGTCTGGAGCCTGGGTTAAAATTCGGCCCAGAGCATTACTGAATGGTTTTGACCTAGATTCTGACCAGCATGGACCAGCATAGAGTTTGTATTTTGACTAAGGGTTGACGCGTCCTTAATCCAAATAAACTAAAACAAGGGAAACGCCAAAGTCGTTGTTAAACGAATGAGTGAGCCATGTGTTGTAGTACCCGTAACATTCCCTTTTCTTACCCCTACCTTAGGCCTCCCTAGCACTATCATAGGCTAGAATTGCGCATTATGGCCTTACAGTGACGCGTCCTTATACCAACTAAACTTAAAAACCCTATTATTTATACCAATATAATTATCAAACTTAAATGCAAATGTTCCCGGGTACTCAACACATGACTCGCTCACTCGTCTAACAACGACTTTGGCGTTTCCCTCGTGTAGTTGGCTAAAGCGCCCGTGTAGCCGAAATGTGGGAGGCGTGGTTTCAATCCTCTGGTCGAGAAAGATTTTGTAATTTCTAGATTGTATTTAAAAAAATATTAAACATGTTTTGAAATGCATATAACGCAGTGTAGTCCATCATCTGTGACAATACTGTGGAAAACATAGCCAGTACGAAATACGTGTAAATATTGCAAGGTTTATTCAATCTCCGAGCGGAATTTGGGGATACCTTGACGTGCAACATTCGATATACCTTGGACACGGCATTTCACAGCCAGGCAAATAACAAACAAAAATTTACTTTTCAAAGACAAACCATTGTCGTTAAAATAATTCTACACATTGGCAGCCTATTTTTCAATTTATTATTTCTTGTAGGTTTAAATCGAAATGGATCTAGGTTTTTGCTAGCAGTTTCAGTAAACTCTTACCGGAGTCGTTAAAATTTCAGCGAAATCTTTCAGGTTCAGCTAATTTTCGACGACGCCCCACAGCCCCACACACAGACTCCAAAATGAGCGCCTTTTGATTTGAATGGGACACTCGATCGCTGAGCTCACTCTTTAAAAAAAAAAAAAATTTAAAGTGGAACATTTTTTTTTGGTTAAAGATAGAGATACCATACTGGGACTTAGGTATCTCTAGGGTTTAAAAAGGGACTAGTGGAGCTCGCGGTCCCCGGCAGTCCATTTTGCAAAAAGACGACCCCTATGGGGAACCATGACATTTGATTAGATCGAGCTGTCATTTGATATCCCTAGGTTTACGAGCATACGCTTTAGGTGGGCCCGCATCGATAATTTTTTTAAAGTTTCTTTGACATCCTTTCCAAAGGTAAAGGGTTTTTAAAATTTCCCACTTAATTAAAACAAAAAACATCGGTAATATGACAATAATTCAGCCAATGCTTCCAGGTTCCGAGTATCAAAACCAGGTAGCCTTTGCTGATAGCATTTTTAACTACGCTAGTTGTGCTGAATGAAACTTTACTTTTTTAAAGGCATTCTTAGTTAGCTGAGCGCTATCATACGGGCAAAATAAGAAATTGTTTCGCTGAACGCTAGGTACATTATAGGCATGCCCCTTTATTTTAATTGTAATTGACAAAACTAAAAAAGTTTTTCGTGTGTATTATCGGCATCGGTGGTCAGTGGTAGAATGCTCGCTGCCACGGGGGCGGCCGGGCCGATTCCGGCCGAGCATCTTTTTTTTTATTAAAGGGAAACTCAATTTAAAAACAAAGACGTGCCTTTAAAAAAGTAAATTTATGTAAACTGCATCCAAAAACTATCTTTTAAAATTTAAACAAATTTAAAATAAATCAATTTTTATTTCAAAAAAAAAAAAGTATTGCTCAAGTATTGAGAAAAACCCGATATGGAATTTATCCCCACAAAAATTGATCTTGCTATGATAGTCTGTTCTTTCAGAAGAAATCAACTTTCAGGGAACATATTTGGCATTTTTGTTTCCCTTTTTCAATTTTCCCCTCCCTTTTTTAAGAAAAAAATTTGTTATTTGTACAAGATATATTTCAACACATGACGAGCATATTGAAGCGAAACATTTTAAAAAAGTTCGATCAACTTATTGTCA
Organism: Sweltsa coloradensis; assembly: GCA_024449915.1. NCBI lineage: Eukaryota > Metazoa > Arthropoda > Insecta > Plecoptera > Chloroperlidae > Sweltsa > Sweltsa coloradensis. The sequence goes on from JAMZAV010001848.1 coordinate 2,873, forward strand.
ACTTTTGTTTGATGGTTTTTGGCAAACCATCAATGTTTTGGCGTTTCCATTGGGCCCCACTCAGGCGCATAGTGGCCCTAGGCGCAATGGATTTCCACTTTTCTTTTCATTTGTTCAGTTTGAAGTTATTCAAGTGGAGGTTGACAACAAGACATCTCTGCACTCGCGAGTGCATGCCCAAAGGGAAACGCCATTAGTCAAAGTATTTTTGGGGGAAAATATACAATAAAATTAGGATATGACAAAAAAAATGTCAGTCAACATGATTGTTTTAATGAGATGATATAATTCCCGGGTTCTTGCACATTTAAGCATCAATCTGTTAGGGCTATGGCTAGGATACCTGGCTCCACCCAGGAGGTCGGGTTTTTATTTTCCCCGGGACCGGAATATTGTTTTCCAAGTCTTTTTTTCTCATTGTCCATTTTTAAACCCATGCTTACGAATCCTTGATCGTTACTGAAATGGCAAATACATTTTTAATAATTTGCCCCTTTAAAAAATTTTAATTTAATTTTCCCTTTAACAATATTTTCTCGACCGCGCAATCCTGAACCCTTTTTTGACATGAAATTTAGGAATAGCATCGCGTGTCGGGGTTTTAATACGTTTGTTGCAAGTATTGTTAGAGAAGCGCTGAATTAAGTGATTGAGAAATATTTTCTCTTCAGCATCAGTCCTCGGTAGTATAGTGGTCAGTATCCCCGCCTGTCACGCGGGAGACCGGGGTTCGATTCCCCGCCGGGGAGACTTTTTGGAATTCGCTGTTATTTTTTGCTCCATTTTGGAATTGGAGTTTTTCTTTCGCGAGATAAAAAAAATGTAGAGTTATTATTGTTCCCTGACAATCTAGATATGCTCACAAAAAGAACACTACAATTTTACATTGTCATAAATGTAAATTAAATATAATAAAATTTATTCAACAAATTATCGCTTATTATAAATGTAAAGCATTTATTTTGGGATCGCGTATTATCCAAGGTTCACTTTCTTTGCTCCACGCGCTCGTCCTGAGGTTTCGAGCTCGTGGTGACAATGAATACAGGTCCCAGCAAACACATAAGTTACGGTAGAGTGATGGCTGCGTGCTGGCACTTCTGGCCACTGTGGCCACTGGCTGGCCAGCAGTGAGAAGGTGTCAGGCTGTCACTGGCATACCGTCTGAAGGCTGGCCAGAACAAAAATAACCCCATCCCGGTGTTGGTTGGCCGCTGTCGTGTTTATGTCGTTTTGCCGCCACGTGCGTGTGATGGCTGGCCATCACTTTACCGACTGTCGGTTGGCCAGCAGCAGATAAATGTAAGACCATCACTTGTAACCCTACGCACGGCTGGCCACAACAAAATAGTAACCTGCTCAGTGATGGTTGGCCGCTGCCGTGTTGCTGTTGTTTTGCCGCCACAGGCGTAAAGATGGCTTGCCATGACTTTTCCGGCTGCCGGTTGGCCAGCAGTGTTAATGTGTTGACTTATCACTAGAAAACCGTCTTCCGGCTAAACATATTTTAACAATCACCCATCCAGTGAAAGTCGATTTGCTATTATATGTATAGGTGATTATTCCCTCAACACAGCAAGCTTCTTCCGTGGCGCAACGGTTAGAGGCTAGGCTTACAGATGGAGAATCGCCCTGCTGGACCGCGTTCGAGCCACCTAACTTGAAACTTTATAATTACTTGAAAATAATACATGTTGTGTATCACCCTACAGATATTCGACTGGTGTCAGAAATGAAGACGAAATACCTATGTGGGACCGATATTATAACAATTATACTTATTATTTTAATTTTTTGTTTACATATTTAGATACCAGATCGCGCTGGTTCCAATGATTTCCAAGCAAACACGAACTGATGGGCCATAAGTGGCGCGCAAGCGGCTGGCCAGTTCAGTTCTGGCCAGCCGCTTGCGGGCCGGCATCTTTGGCCATTTGCCGGTTAAGGGCCGGAAGTGAGCCACAAGTGACGGCCGGCTGATGGCCGGTGGGACAAAATCAGAGCGAGCCGTAACTGGCCATAGATGCCGGCCCGCAAGCGGCTGGCCAGTTCAGTTCCGGACAGCCGTTTGCGGGCCACTTAGGGCCCATCAATTCGTGTTTGCTGGGGTACTTCTAAACACAGCATCGGTAGTTCAGTGGTAGAATGCTCTCCTGCCACGCGGGCGGTCCGGGTTCGATTCCCGGCCAATGAAGCATTTTATTTCATTAAATGGTAACTCTAACCTAAAACAAAATTAATACAGTCATTAAAATGTTAATTACGTCTGAAGTATATATTTTGGCAACCAAAATAAAGCAATTTACATTTCAAGTGTACAACGCATTTGAAATAACCACGCGAAATAATGGAAAATCCAAAACCTGGAATTCCATTTAGGATTTTTTTTAAACCACGTGTATCTCATGATTAGCCAAATAAATGTGTGCGTTAAAAATTAATTGAAACGCCGAGATCTAGTATGGAAATATGCTTTAAAAAGATCTTTACGGTTGGGATAAATTCGAGATGTTTATACAAATTTAGTGAATTACTGAGATTTCAAGATGTTTTTATTCAGTGTCAATGGATAAATTATATTATTATTCTGGCGTTGATTCGCGGGTGTTCGCACTGTCCATACCACTGATTGCTATATTTCCTATTAAAAATATCGATCTTTGGTTGGTTATCGCTCACTCGTCGATTGCGTCGGGGCCTGCAGGGTTGGCTTGGTCGCTTTGATTTAAAGTCCCCCACTGAAAATCAGTTATATAACTGAGTGGGTAGACTCTATATAAAAATGTATTTATTATTTATTTAATTATAGGCGTACTGGGTCTCATAGATTGATTCGTCAATATAATGTGTGTTTTTAATGATACTAAATTGTTATTTACCGTTTATCCGAAAAACCTAACGCACCTGTTATCAAAATGTATCTGGAAACATGCGTTGTCGACCTATTGGGTGAACAATCGGTTTGTCCAATTTTTTCGCTACCACTGGCTGTTGCCATAATTTGATTTAAAAAGTAAAATTACATTAATGGAGCATGATTTTGGTGATTCGTTAGAATCAGGGCCTGAGATGTGATGGTGAATGGCACTAGCTGGAGGGCTAGTCTGTCAAAAGTCGGGTCAGCCTAGGAGGCTGGGGTCATGAGTGAAACATTAGAATTAGTTATTAGTTAAAAGTTGAAATAGTACTAGGGAAACGCCAAAGTCGTTGTTAAACGAGTGAGTGAGTGAGCCAAGTGTTGAGTACCCGGGAACATCCCCTTTCCTCCTTTCCATCCCTTTCCTAGCCCAGTATAAGGAATGATACCGAGTACTCAACACATGGCTCACTCACTCGTTGAACAACGACTTTGTCGTTTCCCTAGTTATTTAAATTGAACATTTGAAATGCGAATCGTGTTCAAAACGTATTAGCGTGAAACATTAACAAATTTCCAAGATAAAACAAAATCACCTAAGTTTTATTTCCCATTTAACACCCCTCAAAAATAATATGATAGAACCCCAACCCTCCGAGCGGTAGACTAAATGCTTACCAGTAGGCCATGCAAGCCACGTAGATAACGTGCCGCTAGCTGCTACTAAACAAATGCTATCAAATTTTAAAAATCACATTTTTGGATGAGCGAAGCGAGCGAAGCGAAGATTCCATTTCACTACACTGGAGAAAAAAATCCGGAATGTTATTTTTTTCTTTCTTTCTGTATTTTTGTCTGTTTGTTAGCACTGATTCCGGCAAAACCGATACTTCGATTGCGATGAAATTTAATGGAGGCCTTCGAAATCTCTGAACTTAGAACTGCCACGTTTTTGAGCGCAATCGGGAAATTTTTTCTCATAAAAAACGCAATTTTACGATTTTTTCGATTTTTAAAAACTTTCTTCGACTTAGTACACTTACATGCTTTAACCGATTGTAATAATTTTTTCACAGAACCTTAATTTCATGAATTAAGATATTCTGCGAAATTTGAGCGTAATCTAAAAATTATTTCTCATGAAAATCGAAATTTTACGGTTTTTTTCTTTTTTAAAACAATTCTTTGACTTATTTCACCTACATGCTTTATCCTATTGTAATTATTTTTTCACAGAACCTTAATTTCATGAATTAATATATTCGTGTTAAATTTGAGCGCAATCGAATATTTATTTCTTATGAAAATTGCAATTTTACGATTTTTTTCTTTGTTAAAAATTACGATTAATTAAAAAAATTAAGTTATTTTTTTATTTAATTTAATTTAATTAAAAAAAATCTTCGACTAAGTAATGATTTTTTCACAGAACAACAGAAAATCCCTGTAACACATGGCAGCTCAATGCACCAATTACGCTCATCCAACAACGCGGAGGGACTTAAGCGTTTTCCTAGTTATTTATTGTAGGATTAAATCGCATTGGATCGAGCTGATTTTGTTAGCAGTTCTCAGTAAACTCGTACCGAATGTCTGTTTAAAATTTCAGCCCAATCTGTTCAGCGGTTCGGCTGATTTTCGAAGTACAGACAGACAGAATCACAGAATGAGAGCCGTTCGAGTTGAATGGAGACACTCGGTCGCTCCGCTCCCCCGTTTAAAACTAGGGAAACGCCAAAGTCGTTGTTAAACGAGTGAGTGAGCGCCATGTGTACAGTACCCGGTATCATTCGCCTTACTGGGCTAGATCCAGCCTTGGGTATATGGGAGGAAATGGGAATGTTCCCGGGTACTCAACACTTGGCTCACTCACTCGTTTAACAACGACTTTGGCGTTTCCCTAGTTATTTAAATTGAACATTTAAAATGCGAATCGTGTTCGAAACGTATTAGCGTGAAACATTAACAAATTTCCAAGATAAAACAAAATCACCTAATTTTTATTTCCCATTTAACACCCCTCAAAAATAATATGTGGGTGTAAAAATATAAAAAAAGTTCTAACTAATGGGCATCGAACCCCAACCCTCCGTGCGGTAGGCTAAATGCTTACCATTATGCCATGCAAGCCACGTAGTTATCGTCCCGCTAGCTGCTACTAAACAAATGCTATTGATATTTAAAAATAACTTTTTTATTTATTGTAGGATTAAATCGCATTGGATCTAGCTGATTTTGTTAGCAGTTCTCAGTAAACTCGTACCGGATGTCTGTTTAAAATTTCAGCCCAATCAATCTGTTCAGCGGTTCGGCTGATTTTCGACGTACAGACAGACAGAATCACAGAATGAGAGCCGTTCGAGTTGAATGGAGACACTCGGTCGCTCCGCTCCCTCGTTTAAAAAAAAACAGTTAAAATTTTTAGAATAAAATTGCGATAAAATTGCATAAAATGACGACTGAAAACATGCACAATATGTGATGAATGATTAATATGATGAGCATTGAGCACATTATTGCCTCCAGTTCTCTAACAATCCGGTATGGTATAGTCTAGTGGCTGGGATACCTGGCTCTCACTCAGGAGGCTTGGGTTCGATTCCCAGTACCGGAAATTATTTTGCACCTTATCGAAATGATTATTAACAGATTTTTAATTAACTAACATTTTAAAGTGATAATCTTTCTGGTTAACTATTCATTAGAAAGATATGCACGAATTCGTTACTGAGCTGGTAGTAGACTTTTCCAAGTATGGCATCAAAATGTAGAGGCATTGAGTATATTAAGTTCTATTATGCTCAATGGTAGAGGCGAGCTTTCGGTTTGTATTCAATACTTCTACCGGTTTGCCGCAAGTATTGGCAAAGATGAAAAAAAATGACTTAATTGATAAGCCATCAGGACTCGGTAGTAGCTAGGTCCCATCGGCAAAAATCTCCCATAAGAAATAACATGGGGACGATCTTTATGCCCCGTGTCCTTGGAGAATTTTGATACAAAAAATATTGACTATATTATTGACGTACTCGGCCGCCTTTTCTGTAAATCTGCTATATATTTTTTTTTGTAATTTTGGCAAGTGGTTCGGTCAAAATATGCTGATTTCCAAGAAGAGGTGTGATTTTGGAATGCATATTTTAGCGTGTTAGAGTGCATATTTGTGCACCAGCACAGTTTATAGACTCGATATAATTAAGGGCCGTTTTAGATTGGTACGATGCTCTAGTATCTATGTGGAACAAAACAAGCAGGTAAAAGCCAATTTAAAAGTCAACGGTATTATGATCGTTGATTGCGTCGGGGCCTACAGGGTAGGCTTAGTCGCTTTGATTTACTGTCCCCCACTGAAAAAGTAGTTATATAACTGAGTGGGTAGACTCTAAATACAATTTATTTATATATTATTATTTATAGATAATGTGCTAAAAATAAATTTTTGAGATAATAGCCTTTTTAAAATACGAACTTATACGTATTCAATAATGTTTCTTGAAACAAAGTTGCCAAGCGAAGCGATTGCCAGACAGTTGCAATATGATGAGCCCAATGAAAGTATATTACATAACCGTTCAGCAATCCGGTATGGTCTAGTGGCTAGGATACCTGGCTTTCACCCAGGAGGCTCGGGTTCGATTCCCGGTACCGGATAATTTTTTTACACTAGAAGTCCAGACATTTATGAGGGAACGGCGTTTTTTTCTGCTAAATAAATGTATACAGTGCCAAAAAATGCACACACCATAATTAATAAAGCACATTCTAAAATCATTTTATTATAATTCAGTCATTGATGAAATAAATCCAATTTTGATACTCCCGATGGATTAATGAAGTAAATAAGAAATAATATTAAATATTAAAATTAAAAAGTAATGATGCATCAAGCCCTTGTTTCACAGCCTATACGGCTAACCTACAATAAAACACGTATCACATTTCCAACAATAACGTTGGGTATATTCCAAGTGTCGTTCTAAAGTTGAGCTGTTATTGTTGATTTTTTTCAAAAGAAACTTTAGTAGAACAGGTAAATTAATGTTATTCAACAATAAATTAAACTTAATAGTGCTTTTAGGTGGGAAAATAAGTTTTTGTTATGTAGCAATATTACGAAAAGTTTCACTTTTCTTCGACAGGCAGACATTATTTACAAAAATACAAACATCTGAACAAACAATTACCACAGCTATGTGGATGAAAAATTAATTGCTGAAAAAAGACATGTTCCAAAAAGTCTCCCCGGCGGGGAATCGAACCCCGGTCTCCCGCGTGACAGGCGGGGATACTGACCACTATACTACCGAGGACTTACGGATTCTGCGGCCAATGCGCAGCACTCCCCTTTGACTTGTCACAAAATATGGTGGCACGTTTATACTTAGCCGATAGAAAAACAAAAATCACCTCATGTACATATTAAACACAAATTTGGCAGTAGAGAATCGATATTTCCATTATCAAACAAACATAGATGGCAAAATAATGCACGATCTTATTTTGTTTGACAAACTCGCAACATTTCGGTTCGCTCTATGACAGATCGATTCATGCAGTCTAATATTTGCTTGATAAACTGGCAAAACTGAAAACTTGCAACAAACTTTCTTTGTATAATCTTCTAATCACAGCTCCCTGCATTAACCAACATCAACAACCATCTGCATAAAGATACATTACTCAAGCGCAGATGACCTGTTTCCAGTCATCGGAGCTCGATCCAATCCAAGGTCCAAGCTCGCCGCTCCATGTGCTCGGCGGAAGTTTTGACGTTCCCTCAAAGTCCGCTATGAGATTCAGTGGACCTTGGTATTATCCAGTACGGACTCAAAGTTTGTGCTAAATGTTATTGAAGTTTAAATATTTAATACAATTCAGAATATAAAAAATCCATGCCGATCGGGGTTCGATCCCGAGTCCTCAAATTGTTTGTCTTCTGAATTGTATTAAATATTAACAATTCCTCCTACGGAAGTGTTTCCCGACCAACCAAATCGAGGACAATAAGTTATTGAATTGGACTGAAAAATCAGTAGTTCTGATCACGTGCTACACCCATGATATACATTATCCGTAACCTCTGTCGATGGTATCTAATAAAATATTTACAATCTTATTATCGAGACTTCCATAAGAGTATTTAGGCCTACTCTTCTGGTATTATTATAATTTCTTGTTTTTTACTACTCCAACAAAAATTCGAGGCATAGTTTCTTTTTAAAAGGTATACAAATAGAGACTTACGATAACGACATGAGCAAGAACTAAACAACATTACACAAATTGATTATATCAGTCGTCGGTAGTATAGTGGTCAGTATCCCCGCCTGTCACGCGGGAGACCGGGGTTCGATTCCCCGCCGGGGAGACTTTTTGGCATTTAATGTAAAGTTACACCATAGCAAAATACTTATCCCTAAATTGGAATAATAATCAAAATTGATCATTACATGGAGCGTCAGTACCTATACTCATTACCTGATTGACGATATTATTTTGCAAACGAAGGTTCTTGACATGTTCTGTACACATAATAATATAATATAGTCAGTCTAAATGATGCTCGATATTGATTATTAACTGAATATCATTTAAAAAAGAAAAGAGTGGGCTTGAGTAAGAACATTCTTTTCTTAGCACTCGCACGTGTGTAATGTATTGTACTCTGTTTAAATAGGCATATACATAGTTATATTTTGTTGACGTATTTTATTTATAGGTATTGTATACTGTTGTTATGCTATGCTATTGTTTATTATTGTACTAATGTAGGCTATAACATATTTTTGTTTGTCTTTGTTATAACTGTAACCTGAAAAATAAAATTGAAACTGCAATTATAATATTATAAGCACAATAAATGTCCGTTAGCATTAATAAAATATGTATTGTCCTGCAATTCTTTCTTCTCTTTATTTTCATCATTTTTTTTTCGATAATTATCGTTTTCGGGGGAATAAACGTGTATGTTTAGGGTACACATCATATTTACGTAGTGTGACTCTCTTCAGGACAAAGTTCCTTAGTCTCAACCGTATAATATAGAATCAATTTAGTCAGGTTTACCGGTAGCGGCCAACAAACCTGCAAACGCTCGAATCAGAGTTTCATTTTCGCAACACTCAACAATGTCTCTTTTTATTTGATAACCGTAAACAGTGCTTTTCTCATAATTGATTGTGAGACATTGATTGGAAAATACATCCCGTATGGCCATAGTATCAACTTTTAATTTGAATGCATTGCAATAAGGCTCAATATACTCAATGTTTCTCACTCAATAACACACAGGTGCTGTGGTTCGATTTAAGGAGAAACAAAACAGGTCTTGAGCTTTCGATTAATGTAAAACGTCATTTCAGCCTTTTAATGGAAATTGTAAAGAAAAAGTATTTAATAAAAAATATGCATCGGCCGGGAATCGAACCCGGGCCGCCCGCGTGGCAGGCGAGCATTCTACCACTGAACCACCGATGCTGATGTATGCAAGCGAGCCACGTACCTTATCCATCCGCAATCGCGGTCGATTGAATCGTTTAACCGAATTGGCTAACCTTTCCGCGGCAGCCGGCCACCGTCGTTACCACGCAACACGTTTGTAGGCGGGCGATCAACACAGCGCTGAGTGGCAGGGTGGTAGCGGGTTCGACTTCTAAATGAGAATTTGTTGGTTCAAGCCACCGCCAAGGTGTTTTATTTTTACATTCTATTCTTTATGTATTTCTTTTATAACAATAATTATAAATTCAATAACAATTAATAAAACTCTTTTGCGGGTGAAAGTCCATTATATTTTGAAAAGAAACGTCAAAGGTGTTGTAGGTGTTTTGTTTATGGATGATATTAATTAATTAAAGTCCGTTTCGCGTTAAAGTACTTCATATTTTAAAAAGAAACGTTAAAGGTGTTGAGTTTTTTGTTTATGGATGACAAATAGTTCTTTATATTTTAAATAGAAACGATAAAGGTTTGTAATATTTTTTCACGTCCGCTATATGTCTATTCGCATTATATTATTATAAGGTTAACTATTCTTGAACCGCGCGGCAGACATTATGTGATGCGCGCGCTTACTGAGACTGGTTAGCATGGTGCGCGCGCCGCGCCAGACAGAGAGCGCAAAGGTTAGCGGCCCAAGTCCAAGTTATCCGCCCCCCTTAACTAGCCCTATCTAGCGGCAGACCGACAAAGCTCTATTCCTTTTGCATGTCAATCATTTAACATGGGGAAATCCGAGCCACGACAAGCAGCTAATTAGTATCTTACATACATCCAGACGGCGGTGAAGGACACATTTAAGATTAACGGCATTTACTGTTACTGACACTTTAGCCAATTAGCGCCAATTAATGGACATTATATGTTGCTATTTAATATTCATTCATATTTATGTTCTGTGTCTAGTTTTGAATCGATATATTATATCGATTATTCAGGGTTCAATATTGATCGGGAATAAGTTGTTTTAACTGCCCAGTTTTTATATCTTGACTAATTAAAAAATCTAGATCTCTTCTGCTTTGATCTAAGCCTAATACATTTTTACATAAAATTGCTAAAAAAACATAGCCCGTAAGGATATTTTGTGCGCCTGACATTTTCTAAAAGTACCGGTACAGCCTCCGGGAGCCCAACTAATCCCCCCCCCCCCCCAGTAATTTGTTTTGTAACTGGACTTGCCTTCTAATTTTGATTCGTTTTTTATCGATAAAAATGTGTTTTATCACATGTACACCGAAGACATAATTAAATCAAGAGGTCTGGAAGATACCTCTGTCGCCGACATCGCGATGATCAACTCTCTGTGCACGTGAGAACGATCGACGTAAATAAAAAACATGGATGCTACTGCCAAAGGAAAATTTACTATTTACCAAAGGAACTTTAACTATTATAGAAGAAATCTAATTGGAACGAAAAGAGAGCATTAGATATTGAGGCCTAGGCATAGAATTGAACTGGCCCTAGTTCCAGGTAGGCGTTGTGTTGCAAGATTTAAAAAAAGTAAATAATATTTAAACAAATAAAAGTCTTGCACTGAAAATCAGTTGTATGGTTGAAAACGTAGACTTTAAATTTTAAGTTATTACTTTGTTTGTATATACTCCAAATGTATGTACTCCAAGTATACAGCACGCAATCATGTCGACAGTGGAATGTGATGAGTCCATTTAAATGTAAGTATTGCATGCATGTTGTCAGTCCGGTATGGTCTAGTGGCTAGGATACCTGGCTTTCACCCAGGAGACTCGGGTTCGATTCCCAGTACCGGAAAATTATTTTTTTATTACAAAAAGAGTGGCAGCAGTTTACTTCACTGTCGCTTTCAATCTCGTTGCACCGGGATCCTTTTCATGCTTCACATATTCACACATTTGCGTACACATTCACACTTGTCTTATGGGAATATCATACTTCGCTGTTCTGATTAATTCTCACAATAGGCGTGAGATAATTTAATGATTGCTGTGGGATTTTGTTATGTGCATGATTAACGCCAGAAATATAATTTCTTCCATGCAGCACAGAGGAACCAACTATTTTCTTTGCAAGGGCACTCTAGACAGTTAAGAAGAGAGTGGCGTACAACGACTAATTATCAAGATGTTTTTCTTTTTTAGCTCACCCGAATTTATACCGTACCGAAAAATGCACTCGAAATAAACTTTTTATACACAAATATTATTAATAGCTATATATTTTGATTTTATTAAAACCGTCAAAGATGAATAAAATTTTATTGAATCCAATTTCGACACTACCGAATACCGATGCAAGAAAGAAGGAAATGAGTTGGAAGAAAAAAATATAAAGTTCACAATAAAATAATAATACCTGAATGCCTTGTTTCACAGCCTTTAATTTATTACTGATAGAGGAGAGGGGAGGGGTTTTTGACTCCTGAAACATAATTATAACTTCTATCTGCAGGTTCTACCACTCAATGGTTCTCACTCAATAATGTAACAGACAGGTGCTGTGGCTCGATTTATGGAGAAACAAAACAGATCTTGAGCTTTAGATTAATGTGAAAAAATCATTTAAGCCTTTTTATGGAAATTGCAAAGAAAATTTTTTCAATTAAAAAATTATGCATCGCCGGGAATCGAACCCGGGCCGCCCGCGTGGCAGGCGAGCATTCTACCACTGAACCCACGATGCTGATGGAAACAATTGAGCCACCCTTATCGGTCTATTTACAGACGTGAACCACTGCCACTTTAGCCAATAAGCACCAATGAATCAACATTATCTGTCGATTTTTAATAATCATTCATATTATATGTTCTGTGTCTAGTTTTGAATCGATATATATATCGATTAATCAGGGTTCGATATTGACGGGAATGAGTTATTTGAAATGCCTAGTTTTTATGATATCTTGACTAATTAAAAAAATCTTGATCTATCTGCTTTTATTTAAGCCTAATACATTTTTACATAAAATTGCCAAAAATACATAGACCGCTAAGGATATATTTGTGCGCCTGGCAATTTCTAAAAGTACAGCCTCCGGGAGCCTAACTAATCCCCCCCCCCCTCCCCAGTAATTAGTTTTGTAACTGGACTTGCTTCTAATTTCGATTCGTTTTTTATCGAGTAAAAATGTGTTTATCACAGTACACCCGGGGACATAATTAAATCAATAGGTCTGGAAAATACCTCTTTAGCCGACATTGCGTGCTCAACTCTCTGTGCACAAACACGGATGCTACCGCCAAAGGAAAATTTGCTATTTACCAAAGGACAAATTATAGAATAAATCTAATATGGAACGAAAAGAGAGCATTATATATTGAGGCCTAGGCATAGAATTGAACAAGCTTAGTTCCAGGTAGGCGTTGTGTTGCAAGATTTTAAAAAAGTAAATAATATTAAACAAATAAAAGTCTTGCCTGAAAATCAGTTTTGTTGTTGAAGACGTAGACTTTAAAATTTTAAGTTATTACTTTGTTTGTATATACTCAAAATGTTTGTACTCAAAGTATACAGCACGCAACCATGTCGACAGTGGAATGTGATGAGTCCTTTCAAATATATGTATTGCAAATGCTGCCATCAGTCCGGTATGGTCTAGTGGCTAGGATACCTGGCTTTCACCCAGGAGGCTCGGGTTCGATTCCCGGTACCGGAATATTATTTTTTTATTCCAAAAAGAGTGGCAGCAGTTTATTTCACTGTCGCTATCAACCTCGTTGCAAGGGGATCTTTTTCATGTTTCACAATTTACACATTAAAACACATGATTAATTCTCACAATAGACGTGAGAGAGTTTAATGATTGCTTTTGGATTTTGTTATGTGCATGATTAACGCCAGAAATATAATTTCTTCCATGCAGCCCAGTGGAACCAACTATTTTCTTTCCTAGGGCACTCTAGACAGTTTAGAAGAGAGTGGCGTACAACGACTAATTATCAAGATGTTTTTCTTTTTTAGCTCACCCGAATTTATACCGTACCGAAAAATGCACTCGAAATAAAACTTTTTGTACACAAATTATTATAATGTAACTTATTAATTTTTTTTAAATTAAAATCCAGTCAAAGAAGAATTTGATTGAATCCAATTTTGACACTACCGAATACCGATGGAAGAAAGAAGGAAATAGGATGGAAGAATAAATATAAAGTATACAATAAAATTATAATACCTGAAGTTCTTGTTTCACAGCCGTTGCATTATTGCTGATAGAGAGAGAGGGTAGGGGGTTTTGACTCCTGAATCCTATAACTTCTATCTGCAGGCCCTCACTACCTATGGCTTCTTAGGACATCCTAACACATGTTACACTCCCGACATTCAACGCTTGGATCAAAGTCGTGAAATGTAGAATTACTGCCCATTATTTGCTCGGAACATGAAAAAAACGGTGCCAAAAAGTCTCCCCGGCGGGGAATCGAACCCCGGTCTCCCGCGTGACAGGCGGGGATACTGACCACTATACTACCGAGGACTGATGGTTGTTTTATTGTAATACAGTACTTATTTGTGTTTGGCTGCAAAATGTGTAAGCACGTTTATACGTTCACGACATAAAACAAACTGTTATATAGCAGTGGAGAGCGACGTTTTCGTCACTAATCAAACATGGTTGGCAAAAGTTTGTACGAGCTTAAATTGTGTTTGATAAACCCGCGACATTTTTGGATCGCTCTATAATACAGACCACGTTTATCACTCGAGCTGGGTCGAGTCCGGACAGGATTTTCAATTTCAGTTCATTTTCACGTTCAGCTTTCAGTGTGGTCTGGTATCGTGCGAGCTCAGTCCGGACTGGAATTAGGCGCTGTGATTGGATGATTTACGAAGAAAGATGGCCGCTAGCATGTATTTGACAAGGTCCTCTCGATCTCCGCCTAGCGGAGGATCGTCTAACTCTCTAGGTTAGGTCGTCGCAGCAGCGAATTAGAAGCCATCTTGGTGATTAATTCTAGAGCGGGAATGTAGTAACTAGTACTCTTTCACGCACTTTGCATACTAGTGAGTTAATTACCTAAAAAACTGGAGGGTGTCAACGACTTTCAATACCACGTTAGTAATCAGGATGAATGCCGCTATAAACGTCATATAGTGGTTATGTTTGGACATGTCGTCGTTTTCCTTTAAAACGAGCTTTTCCCGGGGAAAATGTTGTATTTCACACACTTTGCATTTAATGAGTTAAATATGTAAAAAAAATTAAAGAAAAACTGGAGGTTGTCAACGAGGTTGAATACCAACATTGTAATAAGGGTGAATGCCACTATAACGTTATATTGTGGTTATGTTGTACATATCGTAGTTTTCATTTAAAAACTAGCATTTCTCGGCGACATAGTAATTTTTCACACGCCACCTTGGAAATACCGTCATTAACTAGTGTTTTTATGATTATGTATAGACACTATTATTATCATCACATGTGTTGCTTTGGGAACAAGCAATTTTGGTAATAAACTAGGAAGCTTCGCAAACGCTTTTTCAGGCGCGTTGTTGGATGAGCGTATTTGTTTAAGGTGCTATTTCACTGAAAATGTTTGAAAACCCAGCAATTTTGCATAATTATTGTTTGAATTGCTTTTTAAGTTTACTTTTTTATTTATTGAATACATAAATTTATTTTATGCTGATATAATGCTAAAAGCATTAAATGATTTTTTTCTGAGCGCTGTATGCTATTTTACATGGGAAAATGGCTTACCAGTACTGATATTAGGCCTAATCTAGGGCTGTATAGAGTGTTTTCATAACAATTTTAATCAATTTTAAAGAAGCCTAGATTAACAGGTTATAAAGGCCCAGTGAATTCATGTAAAATAAACTATTTGAACTTTTAGGCTATGTTATATTCAAATTTACAAAAAAAAAAAAACATAAATAAACTTTTAATGCTATTATCTCAAAACTTTTATTCTAGCATATTTGCTAACATTTTTTCCCACTTCTTCTACAGTTTTTAAGATAAAAGGATAATTTCTTTTTTGATATACTCACACGTCTTATTCTGAAAAATTCAATGGACACTTTTTTGATGGGATTTATAGTTTTTAATTAAAATATGGGAAATATAGATTTGTTACAAAAAACATACTTTTTCCAACAATGCAAAGGAAAAAATCATATTTATCAAAACAAAACGAAAATAGTAATATCCGTCTAGTGAATGTTTAGATGTATTGTTTTTTTAATCTAAAACACCTTTCACTTTAAAAAATAAATGAAAATTGTAAAAGCCTTAGCATTTTTATCAAAACGCTGTTTTAATTGTAAAATTGCAATTAGTATAAGAAAATAATCGTTTGATTGCCCTCAAATTTCACACGAATATATAAATCCATAAAATCAAGGCTCTGTGAAAAAATCATTACCATCGAAGAAAGCATGTAGGTTTTACAAGTCGAAGAAATTTTAAAATTTTAAAATTAATAATAAATAATAATAATAATAATAATAATAATAATAATAATAATAATAATAATAATAATAATAATAATAATAATTTCTTGCTGTTTCTAGTTCTTTGGACAATGACAATCAGAGCCAAAGAAGAAAGCAAAAGAATTCAACAAAAACAATCTCAAATGTAAAGTTTTTCAGTGTTGCCTCAGATGATGATACGCACAGACGTATCGAAACGTCAGGTAATTTAATAAAAAACGAACACAGCGAAATGACTCGTAAAATATTTGATTTCTCTAATAATAATAATAATAATAATAATAATAATAATAATAATAATAATAATAATAATAATAATAATAATAATAATAATAAAATCGAAAAAAAAATCGTAAAATTGCGATTTTTATGAGAAAAAAAATCCGAATGCGCTCAAAAACGTGGCAGTTCTAAGTTCAGAGATTTCGAAGGCCTCCATAAAATTTCATCGCAATAGAAGTATTGGTATAGCCGGAATTGTGTTAACAGACAGACAAAAGTACAAAAAAAAGAAAAAAGAAAAAAACACATCCCGGATTTTTTCTTCAGTGTAATGACATTTAAGAAATAAATTTTTAAAGTCGTAAGAAAAATTGCTCTTGGATATCTTACACATCACACTATAACAAACCCAAAGTTATAACGAAGTGTATTTAAAATTATTTCATTTTATTAATTACATTGCAACAAATTACTAGCTTCTTTATTATTGGGTTGTCAATTTTACTATCTCGAAATGCACGCGATTCTTTTCTGGCCTCTACATCGTCATTTTATGGTAAGTTTTAGGGCGCGCTATAAGTAGATGTTCACTTTGCTTTTTAAAATTCCCTCTATTTCTCGTGCAAATCACCGTAATGGCTGCTATACATTGTGGAACGGGTTGCGACGACCTAACCTAGTGGCCACACGAGCGAGTTAGACGAGCCTCCGCCAGGTGGCGGAGATCTAGAGGACCTTGGTATTTGAGATCGCTTGCGATTAGTTTTCAATTGAATTTAGCCCGTAGCCTACAGAGAGAGCTGGCTCGGCTTCTCGACAGAACTGTACCAAGTCTGGACCGAGGTGTTTTATCAGATAAATCAAGTCTGGCCGTCAGTTCGTATAACATATTAGTCACTCAACGGTATAACCAAATACGCTACACGCGGGTGTCTACTGTAGGCCTATTTGGTATAATAACCATTGAGTGGTTTGGTAAAACCCAGTCCTGACCCAGTTCGCGTAATATACGTGATTTGTTAATGTGTACATATGTGCATTGACACGAGAAGTGATGTAACTAAAACCACACCTTCTTCCGTATTATCCAAGGTCCACGGGCCCGTTTTGAGGTTCCTCGAAAGACCACTAGGAGATTCAATGGACTTTTGTCTCTCCAATTCAGATTCAAAGTGATAAACGTCATGATCGGGGGGTCGAGGGGCCACTAACGTCAATACCACCCAGTCACCACTAACAAATGTTATAAAAAAACATACCTTTCTTTCGTTAAAATACTCTACGGATCGAAAAAGATCAGGTGCTGTGCGCCCCGGACCCGCATTAGCTGGAGGGCCTCCCCCCAAATCCCCCATTATACAAAATCACGTACACTAAACCCACGAAATACCTTTTTCTTATTAATAATTATTTTGTATGTTATTGTTTATTTTAGATTTAGTCATACCTCACTACAAAAGTAGTTCCTACGCCCCTGCCGAGTTATCATATCAGCTTTCGTGGTAAACGTCTATGTGCATAGAGTAAGTACTCATTTAGGGTCGTTGGCGTTCTTGTAGAATCCCACCCCACGAAGCCATAAGAGAGAGCTAGACAGGTAAGTTACTTACTTGTCACCATAAAGCCAGTAAAATATTCACTTTCTTACTAACGCAACTGTATTTGTATTTCGTAACGTTTCTTGTTTTACTACGTCAACAAAATTCTGTCTGTAGTTTTATTTTAAAAGATATACAAACAGACGAACTACACAAGCACGAAAAAACACTAATGACGTATGAGTCCTCGGTAGTATAGTGGTCAGTATCCCCGCCTGTCACGCGGGAGACCGGGGTTCGATTCCCCGCCGGGGAGACTTTTTGGTATTGAACCTTTTGTTGCTCTAGTAGTGGAGAACACATCAGCCTATTGGAATATGATTCTTTTTACCTCATATTTAATTGCTGTACATAAATATATGTACAAGAATAATTCAAACATATTTTTACTTGCACAACACGTTAACTAAACCACTAGGCACTAACTCACCACTAAACAGTTTAAAATAGGGATATTTTGTTATTCCATGTTTTCACTCTACAATAAGTAAATTGTCAAATAAAAAAGCTTATTCTTGATTAATCAACACTTCTTATGATAAAAGTTAACTAATGGAATTCCAATCAAATATCACTGTCTAGTGTAAATATATTTAACTAGTGTAGTGTCTAACTTAATGTTCACTCCGAGGTATTTAGTTTTATTATTGCAGTTGAGGCATACCTATCAAAAGATGAGACAGGTCGGTCGGTGTAACGTAGTGTTAGGTTACACTATCAAAATAAATGTTTACAAATACTGAATAATTTGTTCTACACCTAAGCCTATATCTACCATAATATGTACTAAAGTTAAAACAAATATCTGTTTATGTAACTTTTATAAATCAATGACTCAAGAAATAAAAATTCTCTTAAGTAGCTGCGTAGGCCGGAAATCAATCCTAGCCCGCCCGCGTGGCAGGCGAGCATTCTACTACTGAACCAAGTGATAATATGGAGATTCAATGCCAAATTAAGAGCTTTAATTACAATACAGGGGGCCCCTAGCTGGGGGAGGAGGTTGTACCTCCATTAGGCTGTTAGAGTCCAGAAAAAAATAGATGCTACAAATTGCTAAATTTGACAAAACTAATCTTGAATATTTTAACCAGCTACATACATAAATACACATACACTTTCACTCACACTCGCACTCATTTGTGTATTAGATTTTTATGTGTGTTATCTTATCAGTGTAATATGTACTTATTTGTATGTATGTGTTGTATATTGCGATTATTGTGAATATTGTCCCGGTGGCAAGACCCTTTGTGTTATCGTGCTAAGCTCTAATTCTTACCACCAGCAATGTGATTGTCATACTAGGAAAACGCCTAAGTCCCGCCGCGTTGATGGATGAGCGTAATTTTTTTTAATCGAAAAAAGCGTAAAATTGTGATTTTTTTAAATAGATCATTTCCCGACTACGCTCAAATTTCACACGAATATATTAACTCATAAAATTAAAGTTCTGTGAAAAAATCATTACAATCGGATAAAGCATGTAGGTTTTATTCGTCGAAGAATGTTTTAAAAATTTAAAAAATCGTAAATTGCGATTTTCATAAAAAAAAAAAAAATTCGATTGCGTCTCAAATTTTCACACGAATATATTAATTCAAAAAATTTAAAGGGTTTTCTGTGAAACAATCATTACAATGGGTTTAAAGCATTAGATGTTATAAGTCGAAGAATTTTTTTAAAAATCAAAAAAAATCGTAAAATTGCGATTTTCATGAGAAATATTTTTTGATCGATTTTTCCCCCCTTGCAGTTTCGTCTTAGAGATTTCACAGACCTCCAGAAAATTTCATTGCAATTGAATTATCGGTTTAGCCGGAATCGTTTTTCACAGACACACAAAAATACAAGAAAAAAAAAAGAAAGAAAGAAAAAAAAAAAAAAACATTCCGGATTTTTTCTCCAGTGTAGTGAAATGGAATCTTCGCTTCGCTCGCTACGCTCGCTACGCTCATCCAAATATGTAATGTCATAATGTTTGAATAAATGATAAATCATAATCAATGATACAAACAATTAAAAGAAAATCGCCAATTTCATATGGCGTTCAACAAAACATGATGAGATCATGGAGTTATAATTATTCCGTTATGAGATGAAGGAGCAAAAATATTCCGGTACCGGGAATCGAACCCGAGCCTCCTGGGTGAGAGCCAGGTATCCTAGCCACTAGACTAGACCATACCAGATGGATGAGAGGTAGGTCTTATAGTGATGTGAACATGATCTGGTAAATATGACGTGTTTGTGGATAGACATAGAGAAGCCAAATTGAGGAAACTCACACTCACTGGAAGTCATTTGGAAATGATTTATAGTTTATATATTATGAAATAATATACTAGTTAATGCATATGCTTTCAGCCATGACTGACATACAAGCTATCTATAACTGCTTTACAAAAATTTAAAGGGAAAGGGAAGGTAAAAAAAACAGACAGGTAGAAATAACAAGCATTGAAAGAGAATATTTTACGAAATAATACTAATTTTCGAATATCTACGTAAATTTCTAAAATAAAAAAATGTATCTGTTTATGAATTTCTTTAACATGTATCTGAATCATATATAAAATTGATTACTAAATTAGGACCACTAAATAAAACTAATTACAATTGACAATTACAATTACGATATTGAAATGGCAACATTCAAATTCAAAAACACAAAATTTCAAATTTTTTAAAAAAAACAAATTTTACTGGCAATATTGTGATGAACGGGTTAATATACCGGGGGGGGGGCCCCACAATGGACACTTGAAACTAAGATAGCAGCCAACAAAATATTCACAATGTCATTCTGTACACTGCGTCTGCAACATAAATTTCAAGTCATGTTTAAAACAAAGACAAACACGCTGAGGACTAACAGGTGGGCAATAAAGAACATCATTAGGTCATCAGTCTCGATGGGTGAAATAAAAATCAGTCACCCAAAACAAATTTCTGTATAAAATATATTCAACTTGATGGTCTCTTCACTCGCGATGCTCCCCATAACCGGATAAAATAATATAAACTATTCACCCACCTTTACATTTTGTTTTAGCTTTTTCAGACTTTACGGTATTTATCTCACGGACGTCCAACACTGCACCCCCCCCCTTCCCCGGCTAGCCTTTATAGGTTTGAGACGTATGAAAATGCCTCTCATGCTGGTAGAGCCAAGCTACTTAGTCAATCCAACGTCGAAGAAGAAAACAAATATAAAATATTTCACTCTGCGTTGATCCTTTGGTGGAGTTAAGTTTTTCTAAATAGAATTGGATGTATTGTACCAAATGATGACTTGAATACAGTAATTAGTTGAATGTTTGGTTTTCTAGTGGACTACCTAGGAAAACGCTCAGTTGGACGCGTTGTTGAGCGGGGCACCCGGGACGTGCAACATGACCCGAGTACGACATTCCCATAAGTCCCACCACACAGTGTAGGCCTAATATTAGAAGTTATCAGCCGAGCTCGGATTTTTTTGTTTATTTTTCGCACAAAAGGCTACAAATTTCAGAATATGTTCTCAAAACTATGACACATCTCCAGTTTAAAGTAGGCCAAAATTAGTTCACCGGAAGTTGGTCAAAACAAAAGACTAACGCAATCTTGTGAAAAAAACCTAAAACACACTTAAAATATCAGTATCTTTGGCATTTTATGGGTAAGAGTCCTTGAAATTGGTCTTAAAAGTTGTGAATTAACAACGTCTATTAGAATTCGCAAACAAATCAAATATTTGTATTTTAAGAGCAGAAAATTAATAAAAAGTGTCAAAATTACAGTAAAAAATTATTTACCGCACTTAAGTTCAATTTTTTAAATGCATTTATTTTTTGAAATACCAAAAAAATATTTGCATTGCTATTTAGCCTGATTCTTTGGCTAAAACATTGTCGCTGGTCGAACTCTGAACGTGAACTTCATAGCATCGTTTTTATTATTCCCCGAGTTTCGGTGGCAGCTCTCGCGGCGCTAACCAGGCACAAGGAAGTGTTATTTTCGGGTACCAATATAGGTAAATAGTGCATTAAATCGGAAATGGTTTACTTTAAGTAAATGCAGTTAGTGTAGAAATATTAAGGAGGCTTACTTTTGAAGTATATTATATTTTCATTTGAGAAAAACGGCACATATACCTTTATTATGGTATTGCCGGTAATTAGTAAAAAAACGCGATCTTTCCATTGTTTAACGGAATGGTTCGTGAAACTCATCAAATCACTGATACCAAGATATTATAGCTATCGAAACACCAAATAAACAGTTTAAAGGTATATGCATCTTCTCCATGTTGCATCAAACCATATGCATCTAGCGTTATTGATTGTCATAATAGGCCAATATTAGTGAAGCACCGTAATTTCATGGAATGTTCTATCATTTAATTTGCCGTAAATAATACTAAATATTTTTTTACAAGATGGCGGACAAAGATCAAGTCTAAATTTTTGTCGGTTTAAGGCATCAATGGGGGGGGATATTGAGAAAAAAAATTTTTTTTTTCGTGAAAAACATTAAAGAATAAAAAATAAAAACACAAAATTTCCAAGTTTTTTAATTTTGTATTTTGTTCTTTTGGTGCAATTTTTGGTTCATTTTCTAAAAATAATCCCCAACTTTTGAGAAATAAACCTTTTCTCATACCAGCATTAGGTAATGACATTATAAATAATGTTAAGTTGGTTAAGTTCAAGGGCGCCGAAATCGTTGCGGTATGAAGTATGTTTCGTTTTTAAAAAACTCTTAGAAAATGTAATAAGAGGCGGGTAGTTAAATTCCTTTTTTTAAATGGCTTTTACCCTCAACATTAATATTATGTACTAGTGCGATGTTATATTGAAATGGTTAAAATGGAATTCATGCTAATTTTTAATTATACTTTTTATTTTGTATTTTAGTTTCAATGACCAATATGGGTTAATTATATTGTTTATGTCAAAGGATGTATTTTATATTAATATTTACTATGGCGGCTGGCACAATGAAAATTTTATTATATATATGAGGCAGTCTTTCAATCGAACAATCTGCTCATGAAGGCAACTTGCTTGTTTCAAATTGTTTTATCATAAAAATAAATTGGTTCTAGAGATGCGTTCGCGTTCGACTGTCTAAATGTAGAAGCAGGGTATACTAAATACTTAACACCTTCTGCAGCTCAGCATAAGTATAAGGTGACCAGACGTACCGGTTTGACCGGTACAGTAGCGTTTTCAGAACACTTGTACCGGTGTCCCGAGAGACTCATTAAAATGACGTTTGTACCAGTTTGCAATTTTGGGGAGAAAGTGTCCTGGTATTTTCTTAACTATACCGTGCATGGAAGGATAATGTTTTACTTAAAAATACACTCCTCTGATTAATACTAATAGTAGAGACAATGAAATAGTTTTTTCCCACTTTCAGAAGATAATTAATTTTCTATCGGGGTGGGGCGAGTATTATTAATGATTTTGTGGAGGTGCCGGTCGCGCACGTGTGTGAAAACGTAAAAATCGTTAGGCCTATATATTTTTGGCGCTACCTTCCCAAATGCTGACTACTTAGCCAAAATAGTAACCTGAGTCTTTTGATACAAATTTATATTCAGTTTGGAAGTTTTGAACTATTTTTGGGCAAAATAATAATAACAATTCGTCACTATTATGTTAGTTTCAACATTTTCATGTAATATCACTTACTGAATGTCATAGCCTAGCCCTAATATTTGTGCTTGATGCTTGCTTGCGTGCAACAAGACCTACCACCATAAAAGACTTCTAGGCTTCTATGGCTTCTCTCGTCATAATATACTATCTCATCATATCTATGCTTGCTCGTAGTACGCATGAACTCTAGTGGTTATGTCTTTCCACAAATGTATTTTTCTCTCTTAGTATGCTCGTATTATTTCTGACAGACAATACGCTTGAACTCTGGTGTTTAACCTTTCCCCCAAACAAAAAAGACCCCATTTTGGTTTTAAAAAAGGACCCATTTTGGTTGACTCCTTGGCGTTGGTTATGGGGCTTTTTACTAATTATCAACCACATTGAAATAATAAATAATACATTTCTTGTACAACGTTTTTTTTATGTGTTTCCCTGCCATTTTATTTTAGTTTTAGTGCTCCTTTATTTCTAATTAAGTTTTTTAGTTTTTTGTTGGGTTTTAGATAGTCTGGTTGGCGACTCAAAAATAATTATTCATAACTGTAGGCCTATTGCATGCTGGAAAATGCTATAATTGATTTACTTAATATATGTCTGTATTTTATTTTAATCGTTTCATTTATTTAGGTGACATAAGCAAGACCTTACAAATAAGTCATGCTTTGATTTGGTTGACCTAGTGGCTGGTTTAGTCTATATAGGTGGGGAAAGATTGATAAATTTTAACAATGCATACCATTTGCTAAATAAGAGATTTTTTTTGAACAAGTAAATTGTTGGAAATAAAACATGTTGGACTATTCACTGTTCTTTACATTATTACAATAAATTAAATTCGTAGTCAACAATTAGTCCAACGTGTTTTATTTCTAACTGCTAACAATATCTTCAATTGTAGTTGGGATTATTATTAGAAAATGAACCAAAAATTGCACCAAAATAACAAAATACAAATTCCAAAACTTGAAAATTTTGTGTTTTTTTTTTTATTCTTCAAAGTTTTTCACGAAAAAAAATAATTTTTCTTCTCAATATCCCCACCATTGATGCCTTAAACCGACAAAATTTTAGACTTTGATCTTTGTCCGCCATCTGTAAAAAAATATTTAGTATTATTTACGGCAAATAAAATGATAGAACATTCCATGAAATTACGGTTCTTCACTAATATTGGCCTATTATGACAATCAATAACACTAGATGCATATGGTTTGATGCAACATGGAGAAGATGCATATACCTTTATAACTGTGTATTTGGTATTTTCGATAGCTAAAATATCGTGGTCTCAGTGATTTGATAAGTTTCAAGAACCATTCCCTTTTAAACATTGGAAAGATCGCATTTTCCTTATTAATTACCGGCAATACCATAATAAAGGTATATGTGCCTTTTTTTCTCAAATGAAAATATAATATACTTCAATAGTAAGCTTCCTAAATATTTCTACACTAACCGCATTGACTTAAAGTAACCATTTCCGATTTAATGCACTATTTACCTATATCGGTACCCCGAAAATAACACTTCCTTATGCCTGGTTAGCGCCGCGAGAGCTGCACGAAACTCGGGGAATAATAAAACGATGCTATGAAGTTCACGTTCCAGAGTTCGACCAGCGACAATGTTTTACCCAAAGAATCAGACTAAATAGCAATGCAAATATTTTTTTGGTATTTCAACAATAAATGCATTTAAAATTGAACTTAAGTGCGGTAAATAATTTGTTACTGTAATTTTTGACACTTTTTATTAATTTGCGGCTCTTAAAATACAATATTTTGATATTTTGTTTGCGATTCTAAAAGACGTTGTTAATTTACAACTTTTAAGACCAAAATTTTTCAAGACTCTAAACCCATAAAATGCCAAAGATACAGATATTTAAGTGTGTTTTAGGTTTTTTTCACAAGTTTGCGTTAGTCCTTTTGTTTTGACCAACTTCCGGTGAACTAATTTTGGCCTACTTTATACTGGAGATGTGTCATAGTGTTTGAGAACATATTCTGAAATTTGTAGCCTGTTGTGGCGAAAATAAACAAACTTCTACAGTTGAAGAGCTAGCCGTTTGATAATCTTCAGCTATAACTCGATATTGACATTGTACACTAAATACTATTTCAACATCTTTGCATTGCTACTAATTCACGTCATGCCGCCTAAAGTGTATCTTTCTATCTTCACTGCCTTCTTTATTTTTAAACATCATTTTTCGAATTATGATTACCAATAAGTCTTTTTAAGGCCTTGACCGATTTACCTGAAAATTTGGAAAATGGGAGAGAATGTTGTACTTATTGCCCTGCAAAATTTCATAACGATCGGAACATTTGTTTTTTTTTTTTTTTTTATATAACCAACGATCGGATTTTGTTCAAAAACTATACAGCAACCCGCCTAGGTGGTATGTACATGTGTGCAAAATTTCAGGTCGATCAGAGAAACAATGCGACCTGTACCGAAGCAGTAACAGAAAAAAAAAACAGACATTCGAGCCATAAGAAGTCAAGTGGAGACGCTCGCTACGCTCGCTCAACTAGAAACCCAAAGGTTGAATGGTTTGAAGTGAGCTCAAGCTATTCAAACACATAAGGTATTCTCCCAAACAGCAATGCATAATGTGAGAGCTTTGCGGTTGGCGAAGCTCTGCAGTGAAAATTGAAAACACAGCGCTTAGCCTGAACTGAAACGTTCATTCAAGGTCGAGTAATGAAAGGCATTGCCCTAAATGGACTATATCCTGGGTGACACAGCAATCACAAACAAAGCAATACACTATTAAGATATTAATTGCTTCACAGAACGTCTCAAGGTAAGACTTCTACAGAATATTGCACACTTTATTGTTTTCCGATGAATACACCAACAATCATTCAAATAACCGTCTGACAATAACAATAAGGGTGAATTCTACTATCGGAATACAAATCTAGACACGTCGACTGATTGCCATACTCGTTGATTCTCTCGACATCACCGATTACGCTCCCCAGTTGATTCGAGGCTCGCCGCTCGAACGTGGCTTGGAGCAGAGCATGACTGGGCAGGGTCCAGATGGCGACGCGCAGATAGTCGATGAAGCCATTGGGGTTGGTGACATTCTGCGGGGTGCGATATCACCTACGCACTCTCGATCTTGTCCAGCGAGAGCTTGGCGCACGGTTGTCCTGGCACACTCTCAAGCTTCGAGTTGACGAGGTCGACTATCTGCTCGGCCGTCTCGAAGACCCCGTCCTCCGTGACGTCGATGTCGAGGGGGTCAAAGCACACGCAGTACTCCGGGGTACTCCGGCCTGGTGCAAGGTGCGGTTCTCGGGGATCGGCCGGAAGGGGGAGAGTCCGACAGAGAAACCCAACGAGTGACTCGACTCCACTTCTTCCAGGTTGTCCATGGCAAGATCCATCAACATCTCGTGCATATCAAACCAGCTAAGCAGGTGGGGAGAGTTTCATTTTTAAGGCTACCTGAAGATGAGGTTTCTGGTTACGTAATTTCTTTTTGGTAATAAATAGACATGAGGGCATTCTTTCTTCCACAGCTCCGACTAAAGTGTTTCTCAATTCCCCAAACCGGGCCCGTGATCTCCAAAAAGAACGAGGACCGTGTTGCCAAGGTCTCCTTTATGGTTCAACCTCTCTAGAAAACCTTGCAGACTATCATCCAAAGATTTAACAGTATTGATGTGATTATGGCTAATTCTAACTATAACTGGAAATGCAAAGTAGATTGTATTTTTCATTGCATTTATAAACTTTTCAGTGTAGTCCAACACAACCTTAAACGTGGGTGTGTTTCCAAAGCAGAACCATTCACCGTTTATTCCCAATTGGATTCCAGAAACCCTTGCATTAAAGGCCTCGGGTAATAATCATTTTGGGTGCTGTTTGAAACCCTTGGCTTTAAAATAAAATAACTGGCAATTCAGCCACTCTTCCAACCACATGGTAACGTACCCCGCCTGGGAAATTTGCTCCAAGCAATGGGCAAGCTGTCAAAGTACCCACTGCAGACGGATCTATTCTTGCAGAATGCTGGTGTTGGCTCCCCATCTCGCTCGTACATTTGATAACCGGATAGAACGGTATCATGTGTTTGGATGTGTGTTTACGCCCACTTTGGTCATCCCCTTCATGACAACTGTCTGGAGTTCATTGGTAAGGAACTCGTACGTCTTGGGCATGTTCCTTATGAAACTCAGTCGGGACACAGAGTCGATTGCCAAGAGAAGGACATTGGTTCTGCCCTGTTCTTGGGCCTTCTTGTTTCTCTGCAAGAGCCTCGCGCTTGGAGGTGGGACATAAAAATGGCAGTTTTCATAGATTTGTTTGTTCTTTTCGTCAACACATTTAACACGTACTGTTTCTGCGTTGATGTGCATTGGTATGCTGCTTATAGTTTTCTTTAACCCATTGACCAATTGATTTTTTTTTCCATTCACTCCACTGATACTGTAGAATTCGCAATGAACATTTTCAAAGGTTTTATTTATCTCCTTAAACCCAGACTCATTTAAATGTATGAATCCTTGCTCGTCGACATATGTCAAATACGGCACATTTCGACATTTTAACTTGTAGTCTTTAACAAATTTCAAGATTGATGAGTCGAATGGATCGTAATCGGGTATTTGGCAAACGGCAGTAGGGCTAGCGTTTGCTCTTGTCCTCGCTTCCTGAAGCCATTTTGACATGTCTGGAATAGAATCGAAACTTGGGGTTCGGCGATAGGATTCTTGTAGAGATGGAAGAAGACTGTGATGGTGGTGGCACCCAAGAGGAGGAGAAGAGTTCCCTGCAGGAGGTGAAGAGAGGGCTTACACGCTAGCATCTGGAACAACACAGACAACATAGATTTAGTCTGATGTATCAATCATTAGCAAAGAAGAATTCCGCCTGGCTGGTTCTAACCAGCATGGGACTTACACCCCATATCCCCTAGGCTAGAGTGGCGCATTATAACCTAACACGCCCTTAAATTAAAAAAATGGTTGTCAATGGGAGGGGGAGGTTTCCCAGACGACGATTTCTAGAGCTCGCCTTAAGTTTCAGTGAGTTAAATACTCCCTTACATACTAGCTGATGTTTGCGAGATGGACTTTTTTTCTTTCCTCGCCTTTTACGATTATTAGAGCGATGATCTGGGCCAAATTCTACTCCGGGCCCAGACTGGGGATCTAGTTGTAGTTGCAGAAATTCATGTGGGAAATTCGAGCTGCATCACCTCTCAAGTCGTTCGGCAAACGTCAATAAACTTTTACGACGTAAGAAATAAATACGAATTTAAATTAGCCTTATGATATTTGCGCGGTGAATGAGACTTGGTTGACACCAGACGTCATAAACCACGAGTTCCTTCAAGAGACTACGTCGTCCTGCGGAAGGATAGACAGGCCGCGGTGAAGGCGTCCTTCTAGCGATTCGACCGCACCTGCAACCAAAGCATCTTGGTCACCTCGAGAGCCGGGCTGAGGTTGTTTGGGCGGAAGTCAAGTCGGCAACCCTGCGCCTTCTCGTGGGGTCAGCATACCGTCCGCCATGTTCAGATGCAGCCAAAACACCGACTTTCTGAAATCCCTGAACCTAGTTGCTCCTGTGCAGCCATGTTTTGATGGATGCCTCTTGCTTGGAGATTTTAATCTCAACATTTGCTGGCATTCGGACCCACCGGAAGAGTGCGACAGAACCGCCAAGAATTTTATATCTGCTTTCGCTGAACTGGCTTTCTCTCAACTGGTCACTGAGCCAACCCGAATCACCAACACGAGTGAGAAGACAATCTACCTGCTACTCTGCGATGCGCCCAGCATAGCGTAGTAAAGAAGAATTGTTCTGACCAGAATGGGATTTCCACCCCATATCCCCTAGACTAGAAAGACACAATGACCTAACGGTTGATTTGCCCTTAGTTAAAAAAATACTGGTCGTCAATGGAAGGAGATGTCCCCGACGACGATTGCTAGAGCTTGCCTCTAGTTTCAGAGTAAAATACTCCCTTACATAGGCCTAATTTAGCTAATGTTTGCGATGTGAACTTTTCATCTTTCCTCGCCTTTACGATTAGCAGAGCCATGCTCTGGGCCAAATTCAACCCTGGGCCCAGAAGGGGGATCTAGGCTAACTGAAGTTGCAGAAATTCTTTTGTGAAATTCGAGCTGCATCACCTCCCAAGTCGTTCGGCAAACGTCAATAAGTTTTTACGATGTAAGAAATAAATAACAAATTTATTAGCTTTGTGGCTAGCAGAGGCACATTAATTATTTTTTAGGCTCGTGTATTTGTAAATCTACTACAGATAACAGCAATAAGTTATTGTTTACAGCTGTGATTGTGCGAACCTTCAAATAGATAGGTATTTCAGTTTACGAAATCACTTGGAATCTCATCGCATATAATATTTAGGCAGGCAGGCAATTATTATTTACCTGTGAGTGTATGATTCTGTACGTGTAGGCTACTCTTGTTTGACGTGTGCTGTGAGTGACATTTGAATGCGAGGAATGCGATTCATTTGTTCACATTTGGCCGCCACGATCCAGGTGGCCCATTACACGGGATCATCAAGTAGTTTTCTCGACTGCACTGCCATGTGAATCATACAGAAACGGATATATTATTATTAACTATAGGAAGCTTCGCAAACGCTTTTTTTAGTCGCGTTGATGGATAAGCTTTTTAATTATAAAATGTTAATATTAATTTAAAATAATAAAAACATATTAACACGGTCTATACAAAGCATAATTCTCATAATCTAACATTTCAAGTTAAAGAACCAACAAGAATCGACCCTTTTCATGCATCTGAAAAGACGATTGACAATATCGCTACAAATCTACCACTAGAATCCTTTCAGACGAATGTGATCAATAATTGCCTATCAGATCATCTTGCACAAACTATTACTTGTTGCTTACCGGAAGCACATAAAAATCTAAAAAATAAAACAGTAACAAAAAGAAAGTTTTCAGAAGATAATATCCAAAAGCTAAATGATCATTTACAAACACTAAACTGGGGAAAAGTCTACCAATCAGATACTCCTGATGATAAATATAATGAATTTGAGAATACCTTCCTGATTGCCTTTAATGACTGTTTTCCAGAAAGGACCATTAAAATTAAGAGTACTGAATTCATTAAACTATCCTGGATCACACAAGGCATTAAAAATTCCAGCAAAAACTTTAAATGCCTGTACAGCCTAAATAAACATTTTAAAACCCATTTCACAGAGGAGATGTACAAGAATTATAAGAAAATATATGAAAAAACCATTTCAGCAGCCAAAAAGCAATAAACAAAAAATCTGCCGACTCTAATATAAATCTAAAAGTAAATGGAACTACAATCACAGATCAACAAATAGTGTCAGATACCTTCAATCACAACTTTGCAACAATGGCAGGTAATCTCACCCAACATCTAATACTGATGGCAAAGCATCTGCTAAATATCTAGCAGATTCAGGTAAAGCTCCATCAAAATCTTTATTTGTAAACCATACCAATGAAACTGAAATAATGGACATAGTTATGAAAATGAAAAATCTCCAATCTTGTGGGCTTGATCAAATACCCATGACAATAGTCAAAAAAATTATACGTAATATAGCGCCAGTCTTAACCCACATTTTTAATTACTGTATTGACAAATCAATATTTCCGAAGAAATTAAAGGTTTCAAAAATAATACCTTTATTTAAAAAGGGTGACAAATCGGATGGAAATAACTACCGACCAATTTCTCTACT
Organism: Sweltsa coloradensis; assembly: GCA_024449915.1. Classification (NCBI taxonomy): domain Eukaryota; kingdom Metazoa; phylum Arthropoda; class Insecta; order Plecoptera; family Chloroperlidae; genus Sweltsa; species Sweltsa coloradensis. The sequence goes on from JAMZAV010001848.1 coordinate 33,872, forward strand.
GCCAGTATTTTCTAAAATTTTTGAAAAAATACTCCATACAAGAATTACTTCATTCCTTGAAAAAGAACATCTACTATCAAATAGCGCAAATGGGTTTAGGAAATATAGGTCAACAACTAATACCATAGAAAAATTTATTAATAATATAACTCAAGGAAAGGAAAAAAATGAACGCTTAATTGGAATCTTTTGTGACCTTTCGAAAGCTTTCGATTGCATAGATCACGCGTTACTACTGGCTAAACTGCACTACTATGGCATAAGAGGTCATGCGTATAATCTAGTTAAATCATATCTAACGGACAGGAGGCAACATGTAGAAATCAAAACCACAGATGAATACAATCACGAGAAATGTTACTTATCTGATGGTGAAGCAGTCAACTGTGGAGTTCCTCAAGGCTCCATACTAGGCCCTCTATTGTTAATAATATTCATAAATGATCTCACTTACATCTTGAAAAATATAGGTATTGAATTATTTGCGGATGATACCAGTATCCTTATAAGAAGCAAAATACATGACAATCTGATAGTCATTAGCGAAGAAGTGCTGAGCGCAGTAACTAAGTGGTTCCAAAATAACAAACTTTTTACTAAATGCCAATAAAACTAATTTCATAGAATTCCACCCAAGTAAACAAACTCATAGTCAAAACAACAATTTAACAACAATCAATAACACGGCAGATAACACCGTGATAAAAGAGTTCACACAACAGAATTTCTTGGAATCCATATCGACCAAAATCTAAACTGGCACACACATTGCGATATGTTTAGCAAAAAAACTAAGTTCTGCATGCTTTTCACTAAAAACAATCAATTTAATCACAAACACAAAAACGGCAAAAATAGCTTACTATGCTAACTTTGAATCACATATGAGGTACGGCATCAATATATGGGGCAGCGCCGTAAACGCGGACACAACAGTCAAACGACAGAAAAGAGCAATAAGAAATATTCTTGGACTCAAACAAAAGAAAAATTCTTACATTAAACCTCACTGTAAGCCACACTTCATCAAACACAAAATCCTCACTTTCTACAGTCTATACATATTTCAATCCGTACTAAATTTAAAAAAATCTATGATTAATGAAGAAATTGACAAGAACAATAGCATTCACAGCCATAACACAAGACAAGCAAACAACATACACACTAATTATCTCAAGCGAAAACATTCACAACTTAACTCCAATTATATAAGTTCTAAATTATTTAACAAGCTACCGACAAGTCTAAAAGCCATTTCTAATATGAGCATTTTTAAAAACAAACTAAAACAACTCCTATGTAACAAAGCATATTACTCTATTGAGGAATTTTTGAAGGACAAACTACTATAACACTGTTAGGCCTATCTTTATACTACAATTCTAAATAGGCCTAATAGATATAGATATATTGTACTATTGTTATGTTTGTATTCCACAAATAGGCCAAGATATATTGTATGGTAGGCCCATTTCTTTGTCTTGTGTTTTAAATTTTGTCTTATTTCTATAGATTCATTTAAGTCTGATTATTATATTAATATTTGTTTGCCTTTTTTGTCTCTTATGTCTTATCTTTGTTTTATGGACTGCCTTAAATTGAAACCAATCTCGGCCCACAAGAAAAACTAGACAAATACTTGTTCTCTCGTTTCATTAGTATTCTCTTATATAGAGGATCAAATTCTTTTTACTACCCAACATTTAAAAATTGTTAGATATGTAAAACTAAACTAAGCATTAATTATCAAGTAACTTATTTTTAGGATGAAATGTGAGGGGAATATTTCAATTTGCATCCTGCTTGATACAGCAAATTGTATTTCCAAACACCCAATAACAAAGTTTATTTGTTTAGAATAAGTAAAAATACTTATTCCCAGACAATATTTTTTAAGGCATCACAAAGTGTAAATTATTATAATTAATATCTATGTGTGTGGAAAAAAATTTACTTACTTACTTACTAATCATTGGGTCGTGGATATTACATGGTTTTACAAGGCGCCAGTTTCAGTAATAAGTCCATGGTTGGATCTTTGTTGTTTGTAAAAAGGGGCTGTGAGAAAGGTTTAAAATTCCTGTGAAGTTTTCTACAAGCCTGTGAGAAAGATAGAGGGGAGCATAGGTAATTCCGTGGCCGAAAAGGTAAAAAGAGCTATGTATCGGGTATCAATCATTCTTTTTTTTGATCCTAGATAAAAATTTTGATGGTGAGAGTTTGATTTTTTTGGCTGGACCGGCCATATCTAAAACAAGATGGCCGCCGCTTTCAATTTTTAAATACGTATCTTCGTAAGTATTAAAAACCGATTTCAATTAAAAGGTCCCTTTCAAAAGGAAAAATGTAAAATTTAAAATTAATTAACAAATTTTCACAAAAAATTCCATTTGTTTTGGGGTTTATTTTCAAAAACTCTAACTGTTTATTTTACACTTTTCGTTATAAAACGATTTTTCTAGGTAAAAAGGTTTACTTTTGTTAATTTTGCATTTTTGGAGATTATTTCATGTGTTTATAAAAAAAATCCAGCTTTTAAATTTTTCTGACAATTAAGCCTGAGTTTAGTAATTAAAAGCAGGGCATGTGTAGATGAATATATGCTACTACTGTGTGATTTTTAGTTTAAAAATACTTTTTGCGAGGAAATGGGTAAAAAATTAGTATTTGGTAAAAATCGTTTCGTTATGAACCGAACTTAAAAAATTTTTGGGGGTGGGTAAATTTTATTTTTTTACGAGACCTTTCCTGGGAAAAAAACAAGAGGCCCCCGTCATTGAACATTTAATAAAAATCTTTAAAGTTTTTGGGCCGATTTCAATTCTAAAGTTACCATGAAAAGGTAATAAAAGAGCTCAAATAAATTACCAACAATTTTCCCAGAAATTTTAATTTTTTAAGGTTAGTTTTTTTTGAGATTTTTTTTTTTTTTTACCGTTTTTCAGAGCACAATGGGTAAAAAAACTATGTTTTGGGGTTTACCAATCGTTCGTTTTGAACCGTATTTAAAACAATTTTGATGGGAAAAATTTCGATTTTTTACTAGGCCCTTCCCATGGAAAAAAAAAACAAGAGGGCCCCGCGCCAATAAATTTTTGACTCGCTATCATTAAAATTTAAAATTTTTCCGATTTTTATTTTTCGTTCCCTTTGAAAAGGTTAATTAAAAAGGAAATAAATATATATTATCATTTTGTGAAACAAAAATTTTTTACGAGGTTATGTTACAAAAAACCAAAAAATTATTTACCACATCGTCATCGGCTGGAATTTAGGCCATATTTTACATGAAAAAAAGGGTTTTTTTAAATAGTTTGGTTTTTACCGTAGCATATCTCTTTATGTATTCAAGAGCCCTATTTTTATTTTCCCGAAAAATATATCCCGGAAAATGTATTTGAAGCGACGGCAGTGAAATGAAAAATATATGCATCGAGATTTTGATTTTGATTTTTAAAACATTTCGAAGGGCACAATAATTGGGAGAAGGTTTAGTATCTGGTATCAATCGATTCGTTTGAAACTTCTTTAAAAATTTTTGATGAGGTACCCGTCCAAAAAAAAAAAAAGAGGCCCCCAAAAAAAAAATTTTAAGTTACAATTTTTCTAAAAAAATTTGACAGTTTTCTTTTTCAAAGGTACCGTTGGAAAGGAAATTTAAAAGGAGCAAAAAAGTAAAAATTTTGAAAATTTTTACAAACCCTTTTATTTTTACTGGGGTTTATCTTTTTAAATACACTAAATTGTTAAAGCTGTTTGGAAAAATTACATAAAATTTTTAAATATTTTTTTTAAAAACCTTTGTTTTAAGTAAGCGACTTTGCGCTGTTTTTTTTGGTACCATAGAAAAAAATTAATAAAAAGTTTTTTCCACCCCGGGGATTAAAACCCGGGGACCATTTTTGGAAAGAGTTGACTTTGACGTCTAGTCCCGAGTTCAAACCCCGGTGGGGGTTTTTTTTAAATTTTCTGTCTAAATATATATTTTTTTGGGGGGGTTTAGAGATTTTCGTGGCCGAAATGTAGTATACTTTATACTCTTTCCATTTTTGGTCCCGGGGTTAAAATCCCCGGTGGAAGAATTTTTAAATTTCTGTCCATGGTACCAAAAAACAGCGTCAAAAGGGTGCTTACTATAAAACAAGGGGTTAAACAAAATTTTTATACATATTACGTTATATTTGTTCCAAAAACTGTAACAATTGAGTGTAGTAACAAGAAAAACCTCAGTTAATAAAAGTTTTGTAAAAATTGCAAATTTATACTTTTTTGCTCCTTTAATTCCCTTTTAAACGGTTTTCCAGTAGGTAAGAACAGAGGGTTCTGGCGCAGGTGTCCCAGGTGAAAAGGTGCACTTCGGCACGTGACATCCCCCATTTTGTTTTCCCGGTACGTGTTCCGGAAAATTTTTTTTCCCGGTCGCCCATCTTTTCCCGGCCCCGCATTTTGGTTCCGGTCACGGTTTCCCCGGCCGCCTTTTTAAAATTTTCCGTCCGCATTTTTAAATTTCCAGCCGCCTTTTTGTCCGACATTTTGAATTTTTCCCGCCCGCCTTTTTAAAATTTCCCCGCCGCCTTTTTTGTCCGCCTTTTTAAATTTTCCCACCCCGCCATTTTGTCCGCCATTTTGTTTTTTTCCCCCACCATTTTTGAATTTTCCGGCCAATTTTAGCTCTGCCGCCTTTGGGCCGCCATTTTTAGCTCTGCCGCCATTTTGGCCCCATTTTAGTTCACCGCCCCCTTTGGCCCCTTTTTCGTTCGAGCGCCATTTTAGTTTTGACGCCATTTTGGTCGCCATTTTATTTTCAAAGGCCCATTTTAGTCAGCCGCCATTTTAGTTTCGCCGTCACTTTTCCCGTGGCCTCGTCACATTTTCGAATTTTCAAATTCGCGCCACTTCTTGGCGTTCCGCGCGTCTAGTAACCATTTAGGTACTTTGAATTTCACCGATTATTTTTTTTTTTAATTCATATTTTTTTTTCCAATTGAAGCGCCCTTGAAAAAAAAGTGTCAGATTACCGTGTCTCGAACCATGGTCAATCGGGCACCTTGGGATTACTAGCTCATCGCCTTCCCACTCGGCACAAGACATAGCAAGTTTTGTGTTAATCGGGGATACTTAAAATAGCTTCAATAAACCACGCCTCCACATGACGCCCAAAAGGGTATTAAAAATAGCTTCTTTTAAAGTGTTTCACTTCGGGGTTTTCAAAAGCGTTTGAGGGTTCAACGTTACGACTTAGTAAATTAGGATTTTACCATGGACGTAGCGACATATAGCGCGGTGCAGGAGGGCGGAAGGTGCCCCGTCACAGATCACGTGCGATCCTTTTTTTTTAATAGCTTCTGCTCTTTGTTTAAAAACAGGTATTAATTAATAGTTTTAGTCCATGTTTTCATGACCGCCTTTTCAAACGTCATTTTGCAGAATCAACATGAAGACATTCACAGAAAGAAAAAAACATAAAACCAGAGTGTCAGTTTTTTTCTATTCAAAGCTTGTTTTCTTCAGAGTTCAAAAAACTCTGATTAGATGCTCAATTGTTTAAACAGGTCAGCATTTTTTTATTTCTCATATCCAAGTGCGGAAAACCTTTTCTCTCTTTTTCGCTCTTCGGACATTTTCCAATTAGTACACGTGTTTGCTTTTTTATGCAAGTGTGAGGAAAACCTCCCCCCTTAAACTGACACTCCCAGTCAACAGGTGTGCCCCTCAAATCTTTCACTGAAAGTACAGAAAAATATCTTCCTACTTTTCATTTTGTAGTTCAAGTAAGTAAAACAAGATAATATAATTTATTTATTTTTTATTTTTATTTTTTTTTTTTTTTTTACAAAATTTTCAAATTTGCACATTTCACCCCCTACATAGCCCCCGACATCAACCACTTCAAACTTTTCTTCTAGGTAATCAATTTAAATATACAATTTTGAAAAACATTTTTTTTAGTTTTTATTCAAAGTAAATTTTATTACAAGATTATTGAATATCATCGAAACTCAGACACACGTCATATTTATTTTTTTTTTGAGTGAATAAAATGTAATGTTTCTTTTTCATTGTTTTCAGATTTCGAAAAACCCGCAATTACTCCATCCGTACTTTGCTTTTTGCATTTCCAATCGCAAAAACTATAAAAGTGAAAAAAATTTTTCGATTCTTCAACTTTTTTGGGCATTTTGAAAAAAAAAAATCTTTTAACCCAATTATTTTTAACATAAAATTATTTTTTTGTAATCAGTCAAAACTATTTATCATTTTTTTTTTTAACAGGGACTCATTTATACATTATTAAAATTTATTAGCGTTTGTTTTTTTTTTTCAGATTTGCGCAATCTACTCCATTTATTCACATCCGCTCTAAAACCCCAACAGTTGTTAAGTAAGTGCAAAAATTAACAAAGTTAAAAACTATTCATTTGAAATGGGGAATTTATTAACCTTTTTTACGCAGTTATTTTACGATATTTAAAACCCATAATCTAGATGTGCGAGGTTTTATGATTTTCGTTTTAGTATATGTTTTAAATTTTTTAAAATTTTTTATATTTCAAAAGCACACTTTTTTAATGTTACATCATTTCCAACCATTTAAATGTTTTTTTTCAACAGTATTTGATTTTAATATGACAATATTCCATTAAAAATTTATTTTCACAGATAAGGAGTTTTTCGCAAAACACTTGTGCGAGGTGTGCGGCGCTTCATTCCCGGGGGAATTCATCGCTCACCCGCCACAAAGAAGAAACACCGAAGCAGCGGTCCCCTGAAATGTCACCTGCGAGACCACATTTCACGAGCGGACAACCCAAAAACACCATCTTGATAGGGGTCATTCCCCTTGTACGAATGTGATGTATGCGGTAAGAAATTTACTCACAAGTAAATTTTTCAAATATGGGAGATCTCTGAAACAGTTACGAGGAGTGTGCTTGAGGGTAATTCGAACCAAACCTAAACCCCCTGGGAATGTTATGGACGTTTTTGAAAAACGCATGCTCGGGTGTGCCCCGTGCAATATGGAATCCGCTCCGACGGCACAGTCAAATCCTATATTTTTTAAAAAGCCGATTTTGGGCGGGTATTTGCTATTTTTATCCAAACATGAAATGAAATAAAGCTAAATTGTTAAATGATTTTTGGGAAATAAAAGGGGCTTAAATGGTAATTGCCATGTTCGTACAATTACAAAAAATGCCGGCGAGAGGAAAACCCACAAGCCCAGTTTGTGCAAAGCTACACCTTTTGGCAGAAGGGAATTTAAAGATCAATTTAGGGGGATTTGCAACCATTGCTCGAGGAGTAGCAAATTTTCAAAGGGAGGGGAGAAATTTGGAAGTAGAAAATATACATCACATGGCCCTTGAAATTTTGCACAGTATTCACCTTTGTGGCTTTAAATATTTCCTCTTCCCCCGTACCTTTCAGAGTAAAAAAACCCAATCATAACATTAAAAATTCCGATCAAAAATGTTTTCTGTGGCCCATATTGGCGATCTTTACCCCAAGACAGCGACTCTCAAAGAGTAAACAAATATTTGAAATGAAGCTAAACTTAACATGCAAGGTTTTATTCCCCGTCCAAATTTCAAAAATTGACTTTTTCGAACAAAATAATAAATTTCAGAAAACTTTTTGGCTATGAAAAGGGGTGTTCCTCTACAAATTTCAAATTAGAAAATTCTACCTTTTCATTTTAAATTTTATTTACATTTTGATAAAAAACGATAACCATTATTTTTTTAATTTACCATTTTAATCCCCTTCTTAGCTCTCCCCCAAAAACAAAAAAACCAAACTTTTACTGCTATCGCTGTCTTCATCGTTTTTTATACTAAACACCATTTGGAAAAACACCACACCCTTTGCGACCAACAGAGCCACAGAAAAATTTTTTTGCCTTCTAAAGATAAAAAATTTATGAAATTCGGAAACTTTTTGGCCAAAAAGTTCCTTTCATCGTGTACGCTGTTTTTGAATGCTTTGCTACTAAGATGAGTGGACTCCCCCAAGACCCCACGTCCTCATTTCAAAATTATCTTTACACAAAACCTTCAGGTTTTAGTTATGCATTATTGACTCACAAGGGAAACCCTTTTCAAACCTTCCAGTCGCTATAGAGGACCTAAGTCTGTTGACACATTTCAAAATTTCCCTTTCTGGCTGATGAAAGTCCTGAAAAAAAAAAAATTAAAAATTTTGAACCCCTTGTCATGAGCCTGAGAATTTACCCAAGTTTTTTCAAAAAGCCCCACGGTAGCATTTGTTCTGAACCATAGGTGAGGAGGTGTCCGCGCCATGTACTTACTGGGAAATATCGTGGCGCAGCAACAATGCATGTAATCTAAATTAAAAAATTGGCTACTCATACCAGCCCGTTTTCCAAAATTTTAAAAAAATTCGATCCCCATTTAATTATGAGGGCATAGGAAAACTTTCCCTTGAGGACATGTCTCACATGCTTTCCCAACACGTTTGGGAAAAAGTATGTCCCCTTCTCAGTGGGGGATTTTGAGTTTTCTTGACCCATTCAATCCCTCATGCATCACGGGAAAAACTTTGTTAAAAATTTTATTTGGGTTTTGGCCCAAGACAAATTTTCAATTTTAAATCGAATTTTAAAGTGAAAAACTTTCTCTTCCCTATAAGGGTGTTTCCCCCTTATGATTACTTTATTCCCCCTCAAAATTTTCTTGAAACCTCTTTACGCAGCGCAAGCATTTTTCAATGCCTTACTAGGGGGACATCAGCGGGGACGATTATGGCATGCGCAAAATTTTGGGATATTTTCGAAATTCAAAATTTAGGCGAATACATGATTTGTACGTGAAATAAATGTTCTTCTTTTGGTGATTATTTGAAAATTTCAAGCCCTGTGCCTTCGCACTATGGTTTGATCCCCCCCAAAAATACACAGTCCGGTCTCGCAGGGCCCCTAGTTTCTGAAGATGCCCAAAAGTAAAATTGGAATTTTTTAAAGTCCCGACATGTTTTTTTGTTAGGAAAAGGGTATCCGGGGGGTGTTTCAAGATTCACAAGGGGATTCCAAACCCAACAACAAAACAGCAGGTTTTTGAGCAAATCCCCCTTAAACATTTTTAATGTACTTTGACTGTAATAACCTGACGGGGTTCCAATGGGGTGAGACACCAACCGGCAAATTAAAAGGCTTAATGAAGGGGAAGTGGAAGCATTCAACGCCCAAAACTTTTCCTAGAATGATTAGGTATGTTTAGGTTGATTTGGGCATATCAAACCACGCACGATCTTCCAAGATTACCCCCTTCCCCAGAGAGAAAAAACACACTAAGACAGGGTTTCACCTTATCAAAAACATTGCATAAAAAATTTAATTTTTCACTTTCAAAAAGGTGTCTAAGTAGTTCCAAATTTCAAAACAAGAAAAATTAATTTTTCACTATCGAAATTTAAAAAACAGAAACCTTTCCCTTTGGGGCATGCAAGTTACTAAAGTCCACCGGTTTTCCCTCAAATTTTCAAAATCTCCTTGGCTAAAACCCTTTTTTATCGATTTCCACGAACAAACTAAAAACGCCAAAATGATTTCAAAACGCGAATATAAAAATTATAAAAAAACACTTTTTTGGGAAAAAGTTGTCAAATGCGTAACCACATCAACTGGAATTGGTAAATGAGAAAAGAAAGTTTTAAAACTCGGGGCTTCGCCAGCGTTCGAAGGTTTAAAAAATTTTTGCAAAAAAACCCTTGGGCCTACACTGAAACGCGTAAAACTTGAATTAAACCGTCCCCATTTATACTGGTTTTGCAATTTTGGGATCTAAGCAAGATTGAAAATGTACAAGTTTCATTACGACTAGTTAAAACCCAAAATTTGGACAAGACAAAAATTGATATTTACTGATACAGTTTCCCCTTCCCTACAAAATTTTTGAAACGGAGATGTGTACATGGATATGAAGAAAGACAAGAGCATTTTAACTTTCATCATCCCCTAAAGAACCCCCCTTTGTACAGCACGTTCGTAAAAAACAGCTGGGGGAATTTTAAAGCAAACTGATTCAAGAATTTCAAAAAATTTTGGGCATTGCCCCCAAAAAATGTTCTTTTTTGGAAGATTGGGGAAAAAAAGTTAAAAAAGTAGGTAAGGGAATGTGAAAAACCCCCTTAAAAGATGTATACTCTGTCATTACAAACAATGTTTATTTTCTAAAGACCTTAAAACTGCAAAATTTTTGCATACGTAGATTGATCATAACTTATCATTTTAAAAAACAAAAAAAGAAAACCCCTTTCCCCTATGATGAAAAGAGATACCTTTTAGAGGATGGGTAATCATATGAAACGGTACTTTGTATCAGTAAATAACAATATGGTGCAAGGTAGGGGATAAAAGGGGTTTTGAGGTTACTACATCCTTTTCTAAAAGGACCGCTGATGAAAATTTTTTTTGGGGACACGCCTTGGGACCCCCATTTCGACTCATTTCGACATAATTTTACGCCGGGGCGCTTCTTGGACTATGCTTTTTTTTTTTTTTATTATTTGATTTTGTGGGAGGAAAGTTTTAATTTGTGCATATTTCTATATTTAGGAATCATATATGTATTTGAGTAAAAGTTAGTTTATTCAATCTTTTGAAAAACTTCTTAACGTATAAGTCTCCTGTTATTGAAAGAAATGCTACATTTTTATTGAACTATTAATTGAGATGTTTTTGAAGCAAAATACAATTCATCCTAATATTGATTCATAAATTGCCTTTTTTGAAAAAAATTTATTCTGAAGAGGGGGTTTTTTAAATTATTTCATACATCCCTCATTGTAAAATGTTTTGGGGAAAAAAAAAAACAAAAAGAATAAATTTACTGTTGTCAATGAACACCTTTACCCTTTTATCCTAAAAATAAAATGACTTTTCAAACGACTCATTTTCAAGATGGAGGCACACTTTAACACCCTTTTCACCAAGGGGAGGACCGAGGAGCTGGAAAAAAAGTCATTTTTTTTTTCAACTTTTTTTAAATATATGTACATTGGGTCTACGCATTTATACTATCATTTGGTTATGATGAGTGGCAACCGTGTATAAAAATGAGACTTGGGAAATTTCATTTCAACAAGGTTTCCGGGTATGAACTTTGAAACCCGAGAAACCCAACTTTTATTTTTGATGACTTGATGCGAGAAGCAGATGACCCTATTGTTATTGTTTCCAAGGGATGTCATCATAAAAATATAAGTGTGGTTTTTTATTACCCAAAATATTTTCCCTCAAGCTAAACATGCGCGTGATAATCTCTCCCCAAAGCGGTTTTTGATTTTATTTTAAAAAACCTCGCGATAGGGGGACAGATTCCAAAAATTTTTGCGCGCAAATTTTACCCCGAAATGTAAAATTTTTTCAAGAATCTTTTTACACGCTACTCAAAAGCCCCTTTATCTAATTGATTTGAAAACAAAAACAAACCCGATTTGATCGATTTGAACAAGTATTTTCCTTTCGATCATGAGTGCGTGGTTTATACCCTAAAAAGTGATAAATTAGGTGTGCAACGAAAAATGAGGTCATTCTTTAACAATGTCTCAACGGTCATCAACCACGGGACGTATTTAAAGGCTTTATAAAAGGAAAACCCTTTCCCAAAATGTTCATTGTTAAAAACCGCTGAAAAGTCTCATTCATTGTATTACCGAGTGTGTTTATAATATTTTAGTGGTAAAGTACCTCTCAACTCATCTCAAAAAGCCAAACCCCACGTCTAAACAAATCTTACGCAACTCGTTAAAACGTAGCACTGGGGGGGAAAAGTAAAAAAAATTCTAATACAAAAGGAGGTTCCTTTTACCTCTTATTCTGGTCCACTTTTAGCGGTGTGTTGAAAAGTTTTTTCAAATTTAAAAATGGAACAAGCCAAGAAAAAAGATTTTAAAATCCCCCAACAACCTTTAACGACTACGTGCCCCAAAATTCGAGCGAAACTATTTATCCTCGTTGGAAGGATTGCTTCGATATTAGTTTTACAGTATCCGACCGTGAAAAGTGGGCAAGCTACAGCAAGATACAACGTTATTACATTTTGCTAAAATCAACAACAACCCCCCTTTTTCTCCCCTAGTAGGAAGAAGATGGAATTTTAAAACCCCCTTGACATTGTGAAAAATGAAACTAGTGTTCCGAAAACATTTTATGAAAAATTCAAAAGGAAGAATTATTTCGGATTCCAAAACATTTCAAACTAAGGGGCCCAAATATTTATTTTAAAAAAAAATTTAAAAAAGATGTGACTTTGGGATATCGAGGGGGTTTGTGTATATTTAAAAATCAAAAGATCCCGGTTCAAATGTGGTTGACCTCGTCAGTGATATGTAAGACCTAGAAATTATCAAACCCTGTTGGGTGGGAGCAATTTTCTGCTTATTTGAAAAAAATCAATGTACCTACAGAATATATAGGTAAACCCGCGTTTGGCATTCATTCGTATCCAGACACTGGTAAGAAAGCGCCCAAAAATCAAGAGGACAAAAAGAAGAACACTTTTCACAATTGGCGGCGCTGTTTTAATGAATAAAAAAACTTGCTGAAATTTTTTTATGACCCCGCAAACCCCCCTGGTTTTTCGAGTGAAAACGACATTGGCTAAGCTGTCGCCGGGAAAAATTTACCCCGAAAACAGGTTCTGGTGGTTAAAATCAAGAAAACGTATACGTTACATAGAGCCTATAGAAAAAAATTTGTAAGAAATTTCTACTATATTCCTTTTAAAAACTATTTAGGCAAGAGATTTAAAGGGCATGCGAAGTCTTAGCAAATTAATGATGGATAATTTTATTTTTAAAAGTTATTGATGCATTTAGCAAATTTTGTGGGCTATTCCTTTAAAAAAAAAAAACGGGGAGGAGGTTAAAAAAAGCGTTTAAAAGATATTTATTTAATCAAACCTGAATCGAATAGAGACGGAAAGGGTTTAAAGAATTCTTGCAAAAAAAAGTGGGCATCTTTTCTTAAAGTCAACATGTCAAAAAACTATGCACTCAAAACGATACAAAATCGAGTTTGTGGAGAAGTCAATAGAACCTGAAAATGAAAAAGTATCGTTTTTTTAACTCATGCCATACATTTTTGCTAAATAGATTCTTTCAGAACTTTGTAAAGCCTATAATCATTCATTTCATTCGAGTATAAAAAAGGCACCCGTTATGTGAATACAGCATGCTTTACAAATATGGCGAAATTTTACACTAAAAAATTACTAGGAAAAACCCTAAACCAAAATTTAAAGTAGGTGATCATTTCGAATAAGTAAAACAAAAAAGTACTTTTTAAAAAAAACTATGAAAGCAATTTGGGGTGAGGAAATTTTTTTAATCCAAGTGTGATTCACCGAAATCCACCCGTTTACAACCATTTCAAAACTCGACGGTGAGAGATTCAAGGAAAATTTTACGAACTCGAATTACAACATGTTCCATCAAGATAGAAACCACATTTTTAAATAGATAAAATACTTGTGGAAAAGGGTATGGGCGCAGTCGGGGGTGGAGCAAGGGAAAGGTTATCCAAATAAATTTAATTCCCGGATTCTCGCATTTCGTTAATAAAATGATGCAAAATCAAATTTTTTTGACTTTTTTGAGTAATAGTTCATGAATATTTCCCCAGAACACAACGACACGGTTTTCTACACAGTTACCACGTGTTATTTTAAATTTAGCGGTGAGTGGGCGAGGATTTTGGAATTTCAATACCATCTACTTTTCTCCAGTCGCGAAACGGTGAACATTAACGTGGTGACGATGATGATGAACAACAAAATGAAAAATTATTTCACGGAAAAATAGAAACCATCGAAGAAGTCGCAAAACTTAATAAAACGGATTTTAAAACCAAAAGGGTTTTTTTTTCTTTATTCTAAAAAAGACAAAACTGCCTGTTGAAATAAAAAAGTCAATTTCCTTTTTCGACGACAAGAGCAACAACGAAGTTTATTTACCCTAGAAAGAGGGAAAATAAAAAATAAAAAAGTTTACACTCCCTAAAATCTTCACCCAACAGGGTTTTTAAAACCCGTACAAATCTAATATTCAAACAAGCGCCCTACAGTAAAGTATTTTTGGGTATCCCTCACAATTGTTTATTTTTGTGATATTTTAAACAACAGTTTTGTTGGTGACGTTTTTTCGCACCCTCACCATTTGTTAATTTTAAACAAAAAAAATTTTACATTTGGTTCGGCAAAAAAATGCAAATTTATACTTTCCCACTATATCCCAGTGTTCGACGAGAATTTAGAATTCGAAATAGATTAAGAACCAACACTGGGTCCCTGGCCATTTTAATTTGGAACCGCGTGCGTGAAACTTTTTTATGAAAATTTACTCCCTCATGAAAATTTGCCCTTACGAATCGTATTATCAACAGCTCGGTACAGGCTCTTTTGAATGTGTACCGAGGTGTTTCCTACAGAGAGGCCCCGGGGGTTTGGTAATTTTTTTTTAAACATTGTACGTGGGGTTATGCCTTTGGTGAAAAGCGGCGCTCAAGCTATAGGGAAAGAAGCTTTTAAACCGGTTTTTAAAAGTGTTGAAAGATGTAAACAAAAAAAAACCATTTAAAGAAAACGATTCGTCTTCGCCCAATAAGCGAACCAGTTTTGAAAAACGTAAAGTAGTCAAAAATGGAGTCTTATTTAAGGGTTTTGGGTTTTTAAAAAGACGTAAAACAGTTAAACGCGTCATTCTTCCAACAAACCCCCCTCCTGTACGGACCTTAAAAAGAAAAGAAAAAGAAAAAACAAAAATTTCGCTTCGAAAATTTAATTGATAATTTACTAACCATGTCTTTCCTTCACCCTCAAACTTGCGAGTGTGTAAAATCAGAACTCGTATTTTTTTTCAGTTCCACCCACGCAAAAACAAGATTTAGAATGGGGCAATGGATACCGTAAAAGCGCTTGCTCTAACAGATAATTCCCCCATAAAAATTTTCGTACCCCCTCAAGGATCTGAGTATATTGACCACACACACGAAAATTTTCCTCAAAAAGAGTTTAAACGAAAGAGGGTGGGGAAAACCCTTTACAGAAAAAGTCTGCGGGACAGTCAATAACTTTTTACATTCGTTATTTTAGTCAGGAGAGTGACTTTTGGGGGCAAAAATTAATTTTCCCCTGCAAATAATACGTATCCCATCGCTCCTATATTTAAAGTGTTTTTAATGTACGGTCCAGCAGCTAAAAATTCGCACTTGACTAGAGTTTATGGATGAGATTTACCCGGAAAATGGAGATACACCGGGAAAAAAATACAGGGTTGAAAAAAACGTAAACAATTTACGGATTTAAGTAAAAAAGTTGAAATTTTGGGTCATTTAATGCGGTATTTTAAACAAGAGAAATTTTTTATAAATGGTGTTGAATTAGGGTGAAACTTTACGTTTGCAAAATAAATTTAGCCATGTCGGAGTCACTATCAGTAAAATAAAATTATGATGAACCTTTGATTCGAGAGTGAAAATTTAAACCTTCCGTACCATTGCTCCAAAAAAAACGCTTAGAACAGGAAATGCGAAATATCCATTACAAGAACGATGTTAAATTATTTACAAATTTCCCTCACAAGTACAAAGGGGAAAAATCTTGACAATGTTTATCTCGGTCAATTCCAAAACGATGCATCATTGGGTTTTTTTTCAAACAAAGGCGTGTAACGGTATTTCAAGGGGAAAACCGTACAACTTTCTCATCACAATATAAATTTAATTTTTCTGTATGTTGATGGTCAACAAATTTTCCCTCGAAAAATTACAGCCCCGATTTTTCGTCGCAAGTTATTTGTGATGGCCCTTTTACTCACTGTTTCGGGGGAAAGGGATGCACTTTATGAATGAGGGTAATTATTGATCGTGAGTCATATGCTAATGGAAATGCCCCATGGCTTTTGTCTTTGCCATGTCTATCGGCAAAAAAAGCAATCACAGGAATCTAACACGTCGCGGCAGTTTCGCATTTAATACATTTTTGTACAGCTTTTACTGAAAAAAATAAATTGGCGTGTGTATGGTGAATTTTAATATTTTTGAAATTGAAAGAAACGTAAGTGATAATAGATACAGCAGTTTAAAATGTTTAGTCTTTCCTTTACAGTGATTAAGACAACATCGTCAGTCTTCATCATTTATATTCAAGTTTTTGTGGGTTTTTATAAGCATTTATTTAAAAGAAATGGCAATCGTGGAGTAATAAATCAAACATTCCACCACGGATCGTCAAAAACTCCCTTTCCGTTTTAAAGAACTTTTTAAAACCTTTGCGAAAAAACATGCCCCCGTTTTGGGTTTAGCAATTTTTTTCACGGGATCGTTGGGAGGGTGGATTTATAACTCACAGGGGGTGTACGCTCTCTTACACAATCGAATCCTATAACAGTGTTTGTCAAAGGAAAGAGAAAAGAAAGTTAATTTCTCAAATTTTTTTTAATTTTATACCAATGTTATAAAAAAAAAATGGATGATTTTAATTTTCCTTTATTTAAAAAAATGCCAATATCCAACATACGTTTTTATCATCATGCGAAATGATTAAATATATGGTGCATTGAGTAACGTTTTTCATTTGTGGGCTTGGCCGTAAAGAAAAAAGACAGATTTTGAATTGTCTTCGAAAAATGAGGAAAAAACATTAGTTGGGGAAAACCCCGCTGATAATTACCGCAGAGAGTGAGCCTTCTTGCGCAATTATTGTAAATTGGATAAAAATAAAAAACCTGGGAAACCCTTGGGTCGTATAACATTGAAAACAAGGATGGGGTGAATTTTTTTTTTGTTTTGGAAATCCCCCCCCTAAATTGCATCATTTTTAAAATTTATAAAAAGTAATTCTCTGCATTGGAAATTTTAAAAAAAACTAAATTACAATTTTTTCTTCCACGTGTGCGGACAATATTTTATATTTTTATTTATTTTTTAAGATTTGTGGGGTTTTCCTTGAAACATATCTTGTCTTTTTAGAAAAAATGTTTTAAAAAATGATACGGTAATAAAAACATTCTAAAGAAAAAGTGTGATGTAGATTTTTTTTTCAACACGTTACAAAAGCTGACTCGTCATTAACATGTTTTAACTTGAATTTTCCCCATATTATAAATTCATTAAGATGAGCAATCAATATAGTACAATTTTTAACTCTGTGCAGAACAGTTCGTCTCACATGAATACTACAAGGGATAACAGAATGATGAAGAAAGCCAATTTTTAATTTTTGTGAAAACTTTTTTTTTCTCAACGAATTCGTACAAAAAAAAGTTGGTGGTTTTTTTACTGCGCGAGAGGGGTTGAACCGTACGTGCACCTTTTACCTTCTTTTGGACGGGGGGATTCGATTGAAGCTAAAAATTTGGGAGTGAATTTTTTCGTGAAAAGCGATTGTTGTAACGTAATATTTGATTTTGTAAAGTGTCAAAATACTACTGAGAAGACAGTTTGGGGGAATACATTTGTTCGCTCAGAAACATCAAGGGGAAATGTAGGATTGGTTGCGTTTAAGGAGGATTTGTGGTTGGGTTTATACCTTTGGGCAGATATCTGTCAAAAAAATAATCAAATATGAAACATGTATTACGAAACTTATTACCGTTTTTGATTATTTCGAGAAATATATATTGGGATTGCAAAAACTTATAAAAATGAAACGTTTAAATTTGATTTTGAAATGGGATTGAATGTAGAAAACAAAAGTATATACGATTTGTACGTGATTATTTGCTAAACTTTTTCAAAATGAAAAATATGCACGAGAAGTTTCAAAAGATTTTCCCAGAAATTTGGGTGTTGAATATATTGCAAATGATTTTTCAATAAAATGAAAATTTTTTGCTATGTATAATATTTTATTCCCATTCCTTTCCCCCAAAGGGTTTTTCAACCCCGGATGATAATTTTCAAAAAACAGTACTAAAGTTTTTAAAATTTTTTCCTCTTATTTTCCCGGGGAAATAAAAGCTGACTCTAAAAATCAAAAGAATGTAGAGTTTTAGAGGAAAAGATATTTCAGCTGACGCTTGTATTTCATTATGGACATGTCTCGGGTAGTCTTATTTGGGGTGCACCTTCCCCACCTGCCCACCTGCGTTAGTGATTGTTTACGTCCTTTGTTTAAATCTTTAAAATTTTTAAATTTTGTAACGTTAACTCTCAGAAGGTTTTTTAAAAAATCCGGGGGTTATGAAGACCGTGACTCAAGCTAGTCACGTGTCTGACGTAGGTGCACCTTCCGCACCGCCGACCGCGTGTATGTCGCATACGTCCTATGTTAAATCTTAAATTTAAATAAGCTGTAACGTTGAAATCCAAAATGGATTTAAATATCGCGGGTTTTATGAAGACAGTGACTCAAGAGCACGTATCTGTGGTAGGGGCACCTTCCGCACCTGCCTGCACCCGCGCTAGTGGCGCATACGTCCTATGGTAAATCAAATTTTTCTAAATCTTAACGTTGGAACCCTCAAATGGTATTTAAAAACTACGGTCGGGAAGTGAAAAAACTTAAAAAGAAGTATTAGTTAATAGCCTGTTGGGCGTCATGTGGAGGGGTGGTTTTCTGAAGTATTTAAGTATCACCGTTAACACAAGCTATCATTGTCTGCTAGCCGAGTGGGTAAAGGCGATGAGTAGTAATCCAAAGGGGCCGAGTTTCCCTGGTTCGAGACACGGTAAACTGACACTTTTTTTTTAAGGTCGCTTTCAATTTGGAAAAAAAAATTTAAATTAAAAAATAAAAATATCGGGGGGAAATTTAAAATACCCAAATGGTTAAAGCGCGCGGAACGCCAAAAATGGCGCGATATTTTGAAAAAAATTTGAAAATGGGGACGAGGGGCACGGCAAAGATGACGGCGAAAAATAAAAAGGCGGTGACTAAAATGGGGGCTCGCCCCAAAAAAGGCGACCAAGATGGCGTCAAAACTAAAATGGCGCTCGAACGAAAAAAGGCGGCCCAAGATGGGGCTGAACTAAAATGGGGGCCAAGATGGCGGCCCAAAAGCTAAAAAAAGGCGGCCAAGGGCGGCAGAGCTAAAATGGTGGCCGGGAAAACAAAATGGTGGCTGGGAAAAACAAAAGGCGGAAAAATGGCGGCTGGAAATTCAAAATGGCGGACAAAAAAGGCGGCGGAAATTCAAAATGGCGGGGGGGAAATTCAAAAAATTTGGACAAAATGGCGGCTGGAAAAATTCAAAATGGCGGGCGGAAATTCAAAAAGGCGGCCCCGGGGAAAAACCCTGACCGGGAAACCAAAATGGCGGCCGGAAACAAGTGGCGCCCCGGGAAACAGTGACCCGGAAGCACGTGACCGGAAACAGATGGGGATGTCACGGACCGGAAAGGACCTTTGCACCGGGAAACACCTGCGCCAGAAACCCCCCCCCTGTTTCCCTTTCCTATGGTACCTTTGAAATGAATCGTCAATTATCTTAGAAAAAAATGTTTTAAACTTTAAAGTTTTTTTTTGGCGGCCCTCTTGTTTTTTTTTTGCGGGGCGGGACCTCATCAAAATTGTTAAAATACTTTTATAACGAATCGATTTATACCAGAACTAATCCCTTCCTCAATTTTGTGCCTCTTCGAATGTGTTTAAAAAATCAAGATCAAAATACTCGATGCATATATTATTTTTTTACACATGCCGCCTTCAAATACTTTCTCGGGATATATTTGTCGGAACATAAAAATAAAAGGGCTCATTGAATACATAAAGAGATATGCTCGGAAAAAACAAGCCAAACTATTCAAAAACGTTTTTTTCATGTAAATAATGCGCCCAAAATTCCATACCCATGAAGGGGTGGTAAATAATTTAGGTTTTTGTAACAAACCTCAGAAATATTAATGTTAAACAAAATGATAATTAAAATTTTTTTTCTCTTTTAATTACCTTTTTAACGGTTTCGAAATTAAAAATGGTATAACTTTTAATGATATGGGGTCAAAAGATTCTTGGCGCGGCCATCTTTTTTTTGCCATGGGGAAGGCCCCAAATAAAAAAATCGAAATTTTCCCCCCTCAAATTGTTAAATACGGTTTAAAAAGAATCGATTGATACCCCATACATAGTGTTTCACCCTATTGGCTCTAAAAAAAACGTTAAAAAATACAAAAAAACCAAAACAAACATAAATTAAAAAAATTTAAACTTTTTTGGAAAATTGTTGGTATATCATTTTTAGCTCTTTTTATTACCTTTTCAATGGTCCCTTTTAGAATTGAAATCGGCCAAATACTTTTAAAGATTTTTAGTTAAAATGTTCAATGACGGCGGCCATCTTGTTTTTGCCCAGGAAGGTCTCAGTAAAAAAATCAAAATTTACCCATTCAAAATTGTTTAAGTTCGGTTCATAACGAATCGATTTATACCAAATATCTAATTGTTTCACCAATTGTGCCTCGACAAAATGTATTTGAAACATAAAGATCACACAGTAGTAGCATATATTCATCTACACATGCCATCGCTTTAATTAACTTAACTCAGGCTATAATTGTCAGAAAATTAAATGCATGGATTCATTATAAACACATAGAAATAATCTACCAAAAATGCAACTTAAAAAAATGTAAAACCTTTTTACCTAGTAAATATCGTTCCATAAACGAGAAGTGTAAAGTAAACAGTTAGAGTTTTTGTAACATAACCTCAAACAAATGGAATTTTCGTGAAAATTTGTTACATTAATTTAAATTTCTATCATTTTACCTTTCGAATGGTACCTCTTGAAATTGAAATCGGTTAAATACTTACGAAGATACGCTAGTTTAAAATTCGAAAGCGGCGGCCATCTTGTTTTAGATATGGCCGGTCTCAGCCAAAAAATCAAGACTCTCACCATCGAAATTGTTTATCTATGGATCAATACGAATCGATTGATACCAGATACATAGCTCTTTCACCTTAGCTGCCACGGAAGCATGTTTCATACCCTATGCTCCCCCACTAAGATCTAAAATCTATATTTTCGTGCTATTTGGGCGGATTCTGACCAAACGGGTGGGGGTACAACGTTCACATTTCACATGGACATTAAGGTAAGGGTGATGTATTGACTTTTGAAGGGAAATTTTCTTCGATTGTACCCGAAAACGTAGCAAGTCTAAGTTCAGAGATTTCGAAGGTCCCCTCAAATTTTCATCAAGATCGCATATGCCGTTTGCCCGGTAGAGAGCGAACAAACAGACAGAAAAAAAGAAAAAGAAAAAACACCCGAGCTAAATTTTTTGGGGGGTCGGTGAAATTGAAGTCTTCGCTTCGCTCATCCAAAAACAACGTGTGGCATAACCTGCTGGTAACAAACAAAAAAACAACAACAACAACAACAACAACAACAACAACAACAACAACAACAACTGGTAGCTCAGCGTGGTAGTCTGAACATTTCTTTCTATTTGCAACGGATAATGTAAATAATAAATTCCAAAATTCCGAATATATAAATTCCGAAAGGGTGTATTTATTTTCATTCGAGAAGAAAACGAGAAATGATTTTTGGATGAGCGAAGCGAAAAATTCAATTTCACTGACCCCCCCCAAAAAATTAGCTAGCGTGTTTTTGTTTTTGTTTTTTTGTTTTTTTGTTTTGTTTTTTCTGACAGGTCAGTGAAATTGAAGTCTTCGCTTCGCTCATCCAAAATTCAATTCCCTTCACAGGAAAGGTCTACCGTTATATATTTTTGGATGAGCGAAGCAAAGACTTCAATAATTTCACCGACCCCCCAAAAAATTTAGCTCGGGTGGTTGTTTGTTTGTTTGTATTGTTTTTTTTTTTTTTTTTTTCTGTCGGGTTGTTCGCTCTCTACCGGGCAAACGGCATATGCGATCTTGATGAAAATTGAGGGGACCTTCGAAATCTATGAACTTAGACTTGCTACGTTTTTGGTACAATCGAAGAAATATTTCTCATGAATATCGTACTTTTACGATTTTTGTCGATTTTTAGTGCGATATTTTCAATACATTTGGGCCGATTCTGACCAAACGGGTGGGGCTACAAACGTTCATTTTCACATGGACATTAAGGTAATGGTGATGTATTGCTTTCTGAAAGAAAAAGTTGAAAAAGTTAACCAGAATCTATAGAATAAAGGTTTTCATATGAGTTTTTTTTAGGTTTATAATAACTAGGAAAACGCGTAATGATCTAGTCAAATCTTGCCCAAAATCGACCTAACCCAAAACAAATTGTAACAGTGATATTATTGTACCAATCTCTTCAGAAAAATGTCCTTATTAAGCATATTCAAAATCCGCTAAAATCCGCAAGGGATAAGTTCGTCAAATTCAGCTTTTAGTCATCCCTTAAATATTAACTTTAAGCTTAAAATATTGTTGTTCCAATCGTCAGGGTGATTGGTATAAACAGATAGCAACGGACCCCTGGAGCTTGAAAACCTATTCTAAAGTTGACTCGGTAACTGAGGTCAATTATTGGACGTTGATGGATGAGCGATCATGTTAAAATTAAGATGATACATTTATGCCATCATATCACTCACAATATTGGCCTAATTAAGAGCTGTCACGGTGACGTAGTCACAGAATTCAATTATGATAGTACTGAAGTACAATTTACCGTCACGTTTATGGATGAGCAATTTTGGTATATCGAAAACGATAACATATTATGTCACTAAAATATTCCGTAGATGATTTTTAGATCAGCACAAGGTCACATAGCTTAGTTATGATAATATTATCGCTTTGTGAATAAAGTTTACTGTCGCCGTTGCTGGATAAGCATATTAAATATATCATGCACTCATTTCTTTTTTTTTTTTCTTTTGTTTAGTTTCATTTTGCTATAATAGGGTATTTGCATAAGTTAAGCCTCAGTTGTGTTTCAACTTTTTCATGGAAGGTACCATATTGGCAGAAGAGGCAAGCTCGTCAGACGCCTTAACTAGCATTGAAAGCGTTTAGAAATTTAAAGAATTCATCAAATCATCATCGAACTTCAAGGTAGACATGCATACACCAAAAGTGCCCGACTTTACTTACAAATTATGGTGAACTTAGAACGTGACCACCCAGACATATAGTTTCTTTCAATCTGGATTGCACGTCATTCGTCGCTCTGATCGCTATTGGGCGGGTCTTGCAGCAGATCTTGTCATAGACCAAAGTTTCATGAGAATTTTAAATCGAGAGGAGGTTTGACCCGAGGTCGTGGAATGACGGAGCTGCAGAGGGCAGTTTGGGTATCGTCAATGCCAATATGTATCGAGTTGAATCGAGCAATGCAAGAGTTCACTAGCGAATCGTACCAGACAAGTGAGCAGCACGTTGAAGTATCTGAAGGAAGGAAAGCAAAAGACTGAGATGACACCCAACAACTGCTGAGATTCGAGTCGCTCAGAAGCTTGTCGACTGGTTTAGTGGCAGCGGAAAACGTAAATGTTGACTTAGCCAAAAATGTATGACATCTGATTCTTGGAGCTATGACCGGACAAAATGTAAACGATTACAGTTTCAAAAGAAAAGCAGAAGCTGTGACCTTGGGTGACAAGACTCGAGTAGTAGTTAACTGAGATGTGATTTTAGGTTGACTCACAACTGCTCATCCAGCACTTCATACTTGCTGCCAAAGCTGAGAAGTGAGAATGAGGACATCCCTGATACTTTCAAGTATGAACTGTGCAGTCTGACACCAGCGCTGTTCAATTTGTCGGGTCTTTGCCAGGGTGATTGCCAGACACTTCGATGCAGTAGTCGTAAACAAGGTATGAATTTGGGCTCCAGCTTGTAAGCATTGTCGGGGTGATAGCTGCTCTAACTGCCCAAGACCACTTCTAGACGTATCCGACGACGAAGATTCTATTGATTGACTGATTTTTGTGACAAGTGGTGAGATGGCGACGAAGGACAATCTCAGAAAAACATGCCCGAGGCCTACGCGGAATTCATACGCTTCGGACAAGCGTACTAAAGGTAGGCCTTATGTGCCACCGTAGATGGCACGAATACTTGACATAACATTATGTATCAGACGGCAATAAAAGAACATGTTTGGCATTATCCCACAGATTTTCCTCTAGAAGTAGACATTTATTGTGCATCTGAGTTCTACTTCATTTGGTTAAAGGGCCCGTCAAAAAAGCGATTTGATCCCATCATCATCACCAGGTCGGCTTGAAGAGAAGATCATCATAATCGTGGTCTTTGTTGTATTTGTTACGGTTCGTATCGTCATTGTAGATGTCGTCGATGGAAGTGACTATCCAGTTTGCTGATCCTAAATCATCTTCCGAGTATTTAAGTGACATGGATGTTATCGTCTCGATATACCAAAATTGATCATCCACCAAGGTGGACGGTAAATGGCGTTAACGTTGAACTTAAGTACTATCATAATTGAATTCTGTGACAACGTCGCCGTGACAGCTCTTAATTAGGCCAATATTGTGAGCGATATGATGGCATTTATGTATCATCTAAGTTTTAACATGATCGCTCATCCATCAACGTCCAATAATTGACCTCAGTTACCATAGAGATTACAAGTCAACTTTAGAATAGGTTTTTAAGCTCCAGGGGTCCGTTGCTATCGGTTTATACCAATCACGTGACGATTGGAAAAACAATATTTTAAGCTAAAAGTTAATATTTAAGGGATGACTAAAAGCTAAATTTGACAAACTTACCCCTTGCGGATTTTAGCGGATTTTGGATATGTTAATAAGGATATTTTTCTGGAGAGATTGGTACAATAAAACATAATGTTACAATTTGTTTTGGGTCAAATTGACATTTGACTAGATCATAAGTCCCGCCGCGTTGTTGGATGAGCGTAATTGGTGCATTGAGCTGCCATGTGTTATGCGGATTTTCTGTTGTTCTGTGAAACAAGCATTACTAAGTTGAAGATTTTTTTAAATTAAATGAAATTAAATAAAAAATTGACTTAATTTTTTTTATAATTAGACGTATTTAAAAAAAGAAAAATCGTAATATTGAAATTTTCATAAGAAATAATTATTCGATTGCGCACAAATTTTACACGAATATATTAATTCATAAAATTAAGGTTCTGTGAAAAAATCATTACAATAAGATAAAGCATGTAGGTGTTATAAGCTGAAGAATTTTTTTTAAAATCGAAAAAAATCGTTAAATTGCGATTTTAATGAGAAATAATTTTCCGATTGCGCTCAAGAACGTGGCAGTTCTAAGTTCAGAGATTTCGAAGGTCTCCATGAAATTTCATCGTAATTGGAGTATCGGTTTAGCCGGAATCGTGTAAACAAAAACACAATAATCCAAACAGAAAAAAAGATAGAAAAACATTCCGGATTTTTTTCCTCCAGTGTTGTGAATGGAATCTTCGCTTCGCTCGTTACGCTCATCCAACAATTTACAAATAACAAAAGAAACTTGACAACAATCACCAACAATGCGTTCAAAAGGCACTTGATAAGTAAATAGATCCCACGCAAACTAAAAACTTACAAAAAAGCTCATCCATCAACGCGTCGAGACTTAAGCGTTTTCTTAGTGGTATTAGATTTGTTATTCACAATACAAGAAAATGTCGTTAGGCATTTTCCACGGTTGAGTTACAATCTGATTCACTCTATTTGCCAGATTTACCAAAAATAACTAAGGGATGAAAATATTATTAACCCATCCAGAGCAATTTACTACAATGTAATGTGAAATTCAAATACTAAAAATGAATGCAAATCTTCAAAGACGACGACGACGATGACGTGATAATAGAGGGCGTTTCAACCGGTTAGAGTTAGGTTATATTGCGCCGTAGGTGAAATTGTAATGTATTTTATGGAAATCAATACAGAAATTACAAAATCCATCTCATCGGAGTGAATCTTTTAATTTCTCAGATAGATTTTGTAATTTTTGGATTGATTTCCATAAATCCAATACACCTTCGGAGTGTAACCCGATTAATGAAATTGAGAATTAAAAAAAATGAGTTCGAATGTGATTTTCATTGGGTATAACAAAGAAAATTGTCTAATTATCAGTGATTTATATTATGAGATTGATAATATGTGAACGTTTTTGTAAATGTATAAAGCTAAAAACTTTGTTTTTATGAAGCCGATTTTCTAAGAGGTGTGCGGGGCACCACAAACTCAGTCGCTTCGCTCTCTCGTCTAATTATCTTGGAAGTGAAGTAAAATTAACTAAGTGTAGAGTGGGTCTAGCAGAAAAGCTCTCCCGTAAGATATCATAATGATGTAAAGTGGAAAAGTATTGTATTGTTGTATTGTGAAAATAATGTTAAATCCTTGTTTGAGAGGAACAAAGTTAAAGGTGTACCCGACGACGATTGCCAGGGCTCGCATCTAGTTTTGGGAAGTGAAATACTCCCTTATCATACTAGCTGATGTTGTTGATGCTATTTTCTGTGATAACGATTCATATATCCATAGGTACATACATTCACGTTATCCTTGCATGCACCTTGGGCAGGTTTCTCACGAAAAAATATTCGTAGAAAATAATACACATAAATCTGCAATTTTATCTGCCAACGTCGCATTATTAATTAGTGGTCACCCGGCCCGGTCCGGTTTGCCCGGGGTCAATGAACCCACGACGACCCTGCACGATCGTCCATCAGAAGAAGAAGAAGATGAAGAAGAAGAAGAAGAAGAAGAAGAAGAAGAAGAAGAAAAGGCGGTGCGTATATAAGCTATCGGGAGTGGCTAGAAGGCGGTGCGTATATAAGCTATCGGGAGGATAGGGCCAGTGAAACAACACAAGAACTCCGTAGCAACATGGGCTTCTCAGAGGTGAGTCCGCCGGATACAACTACTCTTATTAGAAATAATTTTTTCGTGGAAGCCTGCCCTTGGTGCAATAATGCATGCTCCACTTCAGTTGTCTAGTTATAGGTAGGCTACATTAGAGTTAAGACAATTGTGAAGAGATGTCCGAGCGCTGTTTAAGAGGAATCAAAACGTTGCATTCGCAATAATGACTGAGAAAAACCTCGGATAATAACTTTAACTTCAAAAAACAACTTTCCTGGTCTCGACGGGATTTGACCCGCGACCTCCCGAATCAGAGTAGAGCGCTTAACGCTCGAGCCAACACTGTCGGTCGGGTCAACTTAAAAAATGTTAAATCTCCATTTAAAAATAGCTTGATCGGCAAATCCAGCTAATTTCACAAACATTCAGGATACATTTTCAATTCCAATTTTCATACCAAAAATGGTATTTTTGGGAATTTGTTAAGAAAGGATGAACGCTATCAGAGAACAAATTAGCATTTAAAAAAATTGTCTCTTACACAAGCTTGGGAAATTACCACAAATTACCTGTTTGGTATGCCATTCACGGTCACACAATAACAAAAGTGAGCAATTTTTAGATTCTTACTTATGTTTTGGCTTACCACAACTCGATAGGACAACCGAAGAGCTTCAAAGTGATCCAGACTGATCCTCAGCGAACTTTTCTCTAGCTAAGCCAGCAGTCATACTCATAAGAGTCTTAACTCTTAGCGATACATTCATGTATTCTCACGATCGTACGTAAGTACTCACATTAATTTGTCCAACGCTCGTGAAAATTTGATATTTCATAATATGATAATTCTAAAATGCACAAAACATGGCCATTTTTAGCTCCCAGTCCCGTTGCGTTCTCCAGATGCGTCGACTTTATGCCTAAGCATGGTGTTTATAATAGAGTTTATTCACAAAGCAATTATGTTTTTTGTATGTTGTTCTGTATAAAAATGTCCGTGTTTTGCGCATTTTAGAACTCGCATATGTAATTTCAAATTGACTGCAGAGCGTTGTACAAATTGATGTGAGTGCTTAGGACCCAATATTAAAACAGCGTAAAAAATTACATTATTTTACTCGTATCTGAAGAACTGCAAAAAATTGAAAAAGTGATCAAGTACAGTAATGTAGTTTTGTAAGAAATATCATCATTGTATTCCTAGTTAAAATAAAATTTATTTAATTAACAATTAAACCATGAACTAAAACTTTACTAACCATAACATTTAAATCTTGTTTCACGTAGAAAATAGTTCTGTAAAAAACTACATTACACTATTTTGATATATTGTTGCAGCGTTATAAAGATACGACAAAAAAACTGTAATTTGGTGTTGTTTTAATTATGGTAATGGGTTGATCGAGATACGAAAAAAACTGTAATTTGGTGTGGTTTTAATATATTGGTGGTTGTCTATGGGATGGCCCAAAGTGTCTAGCCAACCCTTGATGGCATTGTTGTTGATCGAGCTGTTCTTTCCATCGCGGTGGTATCTTTACTCTGCTAAAGAGTCAAAGACCTTGTTGTCTTCTTCTTCAGGACATCATCATACCTCAAGATCTAATGGAGCCCAGCTGTGTTGAAAGAAACAGGTTTCAGTTTAATTTACGTGATTATGTAGATTTAGTAAATTTTATTCCATGAAAACCATAATCTGCTGTCTGTATACCTGCATTAAATTAAATATATTTGACAGTTAAGGCCAAAAACATAATGTATTAAAAATTAAGGCTTTTTGAAATACGTACGGTTTAAATAACCACAAATAAATTCGATTGCAAGTTGGAAACCACTCAGAAAAATGTGTTGCTCAAAATCGTCAAAAATCGTTAGCCCAGTTATTGTTTGGTTTATTTGGATTAAGAGCGCGTCACCCGTTAGGTCATATTGCGCCACTCCAGCCTAGGGGATGTGGGAGGTAAGTCTTATGCTGGTCAGAACCAGCCACAGGTAGGGGGATGAAAGGTGGATTCTCACGTCGCGGTCTTAGTAATCGTCCTGTACTGTAATACGTGTAATATAGTGTGGTCGGACAAGCAAAGCTCATTAACTCAATTCTATAAGTTCTAATATATATATAAATGAGTTTAAAATTTTCAGGTTCAGCATAAAATCAGGGATTCCACTAAGAAACATGAAAATCATGATTTACAATAATTGTGTTGTACTATAATTATAAATACAAATCAAAAATAATAAATTATTTTAAAACAAAGCAGATAATTAGGGAAATAGCACTTCATTAATTTTTGCATTTAGTTTTTGCAAAGTAAAAATTCACATGTGGAAATGTGAACACAAGATTTATTAACAAAACAGCACATTCCAAGTCACATTTTGCTCATGGTTTCTAGCAAAAACTACATGCTCATTGGAGTTAGTCTCGGTAGCTTTATTGGTAGAGCTTATGGCACGTGAAGCCGGAGGTTCTGGGTTCGAACCCCAATCGGGGCAAACTTTTTCGACAACTGCTATGAATCAATAATTGAACGAGTGAGCGTAGCGAACGTAGTGATTTCCATTCGACTTAAACGGCCCTTACGGTTTTTCTGCGTGCGTGCGTGTGTGTGTGTGTGTGTGTACGTTGAAAATCAGCCGAATCGCTGAACAAATTGCGCTGAAATTTTAAACGGACATCCGGTACGAGTTTATTGAGAACTGTTAACAAAATCAGCAAGATTCATTGCGATTTAAACCTACAAGAAATAATAAACTGAGAAATAGACTTCCAATGTTTAGAAATTATTTTAACGACAATGTTTTAGATTTTGAAAAGATATTTTTTGTTTGTTTTTCGCCTGGCCGTGAAATGCCGTGTCCATGCAAGGTCAGTCGAATGTTGGACGTCAAGGTACCCCCAAATTCCGCACGTAGATTGAGTAAACCTTGCAATATTTTCACGTATTTCGTACTGGCTATGTTAACCATAGTAGGCCCTATTGCCACAGATGATGGACTACACTGCGTTATATGCATTTCAAAACATGTTTAATTATTTTTGAAATGCAATCTAGAAATTACAAAATCTTTCCCGACCAGGGGATTGAACCCACGTCTCCCACATTTCGGCTACAAGGGCGCTTTAGCCAACTAGACTAGGGAAACGCCAAAGTCGTAGTTAGACGAGTGAGCGAGTCATGTGGTGAGTACCCGGGAACATTAGCATTTAAGTTTGATAATTATATTCGTATTGATAATAGGGTATTGGTGGAAATCACTGTGCCGGAGGTTGCTGTTGTTGGCAGTCTTCAACTGAATATTCCGTGTGACTGCCGGGTCTTGCTTAATGTTAGATTGTTGGTCGGGAGTTGTGTAAATGTTTAGGCCATAGTTTAGGCCAAAATGCTCCAATGTAGCCTATATGATAGGCTAGGGAGGCCTAAGGTAAGGGGAAGAAAAGAAATGTTACCGGGTACTCAACACATGGCTCACTCACTCGTCTAACAACGACTTTGGCGTTTCCCTAGTAATAAAACTAATAATTATTAATATTTTATTGGATGTATTTCACACAAACTCGGTCAAAACCGGACCTAACAAATGTTGTACTTACGTCAAAGTACTTCCAAAGTGTATCTACATTACATACATTATTACTTTGACTTAACTCTAAAATCAAAAATAAGTCATTTATAATATAGTTTGTAGATGATGTTTTCTTTCTGCTGTGTACGGTCGTGGCCGATTTCTTGTCGCCATCCTAGCATTTGCTCTTCGGACAATGGGAAACCACGAAAAACCACGTCAGGATGTATATTTTTTTTTAAATTTATTAATTTATTATTATTATTATTATTATTATTATTATTATTATTTATTATTATTATTATTTTATTTTATTGGATGTATTTCATACAAACTCGTCAAAACCGGAGCTAACATGTTGTACGGACTTATGTCAAGTACTTCCATGTGTATCTATATTACATTCCTACATTATTACTTTGTCTTAACTCTTACTAAAATAAGTCATTTATAATATAGTTTGTAGATGATGTTTTCTTTCTGCTGTGTACGGTCGTGGCCGATTTCTCGTCGCCATCCTAGCATTTGCTCTTCGGACTATGGGAAACCACGAAAACCATGTCAGGATGGAAGCTGTCTCGGAATCTCGAAGTATCATTCTTAGTTTAGAAATTTACGAACTATTCTACACGTGTTGAGTATTACTGCCTTTTGAGTCTCGATGTAAACATTGGGTGGAAGATGTAGTTGTTTAATGCTTTCATGTAGCTTCTTCGGTATAATGCCATTAGCCGATATCACGTACGGGATTGTATTTACCTTTTTCTGTTTCCACATCTTCTTGATCTCAATTGCAAGTTCACTATACTTGTCAATTTTTTTCTTCCATGTAGTCTCGACGTTATGGCACATTGGGACAGCAACGTCAATAAGGGTAGTTTCTTGTTTCTTCTTGTCAATTATAATTATATCCGGTCTGTTGTGATGTATAGTTTGGTCTGTTTAAACTGTGCGGTCGTAATATAATTTGAAATCTTTGCTATCTAGTACTTTCTCCGGTTTGTATTTGTAGTAAGGTGTGTGTGTATCAATGAGGTTGTACTTGATTGCTAGTTTTTGGTGAATAATGTTAGCTACTTGGTTATGTCTGTAGAGGTAATCCGTTTGACATAGTGACTGGCACCCGGATATGATGTGTTCGATTGTTTCACCCCTTACACTACATTTTCTACATTGATCGTTTACTGTCGCATCTTGTATAATGTATTTTTTATAATTTTTCGTTGCAATCACTCTGTCTTGAATAGCCAGCACAAAACCTTCTGTTTCTCCAAATATTTCCCCGTTGTTTAACCACCTATTTGATGCTTTAATATCTACGTGACCTTTATGTAGTTCATCATAATGTCTCTTATGTAGGGTCTTTTCTGAGAGACGTAACTCTTTTGAAGCGTCAGTTATGAGTTTCCCTTGAAAGATTGACATTTTCGTTTGCTAGATTGAGTGGAGTTAATGATTTGTCAGCTAGCACCACAGCCCTATGCAGTGTTGATTGGTTGCTCTTTGTAAAAAATATTTTCTTAAAATGTCTAGTTGTTTATAATATAAGTTGTTCAGATCAATTAGGCCTCGTCCTCCTTGTTCTCTTGGAAGTGTCAATCTCTCTATTGCTGATTTAGGATGATGCATTCTGTGTTTAGTAAGTGTAGTACGAGTTAATATTTCCAGCGCGTGGATGTTGTCTGTGTCCATTTAATGATTCCGAATGAATATGTCAGTACTGGTATAGCATATGTATTTATTGCTGTGATCTTGCTTTTACCGTTTAGTTGCGTCTTGAGGATAGATTTTAGTCGCTTCTTGTATGTATCTATCAATTTTTCTTTCATTACTTTATGTTCAATTCTGGCAGCTTGTGAGAATCCTAAATATTTGTATACTTCTTTTATCATCCATTACTCCAATCCTATTTCCATCATCTAGCTGGAACTCTTCTCCCTGCGTAACCTTACCCTTTTCGATATGTAGCGTCTTACACTTGTCTATTATGTTTATTATTATTATTATTATTATTATTATTATTATTATTATTATTATTATTATTATTATTATTATTATTATTATTATTATTATTATTATTATTATTATTATTCACATGTTTCCACATCTCGGTACAAACCGGTACAAGTAAATGCAATGTATTGCGGACTATGTCAAGCAATACATGTGCCTATAATAGTAACAAAACATTCATATTCAAAACTTATCTAAAATCTATACAGTATTCAACATAACATTCAAATAAAAAACTAAACTTAATCTTTACAAAATACACAACATAAAAAATGGATTTATAAAACATTGTCATTGAGGAATTTTCGGACTATATGGCATGTACAAATTATAACCGCTTTAGTTATTTTGATGAATAAATTCTTGTTATAACCGCTTTAGTTGGTGTAAACTATTGTGTAGGTTGTGTGGTATAACTGCCGTGGCCTGACACAATAATTGGTATTGTAGTGACTTAAATCTTGTTTCCACATTTTCTTTATTTCTTGTCCTAAGTCAAAGTAGCGGCTAACTTTTCTGTCCCACGTTGTTTCAATATTTTGACTTAGTGGAATTGCTACATCATTAATAAATGTTTGCCTTTTTGATTTATCCTTTAAAAATGATATCAGGCCTATTAGGGTTGTATCGTCTTATCTGTAATAACAGCCCGATCATAATAAAGTTTCCAATCACAATTTTCTAATACTTTTTCAGGTTTGGTACTTATAGTATGGTACCGTACGATGTTCTCCAGTAACAAACACTTTTGGGCCAGATGTTGGTGAATTATGTTGGCAACTTGATTATGTCTGTGCAAATAGTCTGACTGGGCTAGAAGTTTACATCCCGATATTACATGATCTATGGTCTCATTGGTCAAATGGCACTTTCTACATTTATCATCCAGAATTGTCTTGTCTTTAATGATGTGCTTCTTGTAATTTCGTGTAGCAATTACTTGATCCTGTATGGCCATGAAAAATCCCTCTGTTTCTCCGAATAAATCGCCTACTTGTAACCATTTATTAGTTGCATCAGTGTCTACATAATCACGATGCAATTCTGTGTGATGTCTCCCATCAGTACTTTATTATCTTAAGTTTCCACATTTCTTCTTTCATATCATCACTTATGAGATTGTCTGCAAAATTGTCATCATTATGCAGATCTAATGGTGTGAGGTTGACATCCGCTTGCACTACAGCTGTATGTAATCGCGAAGTACTTTTACTATAGAAGTATTCCCTTAACAAATTGATTTGCTTAATACGTGCGTAATTTAAATCAGTTATCCCTCTTCCACTACGTAACCTAGACAATGTCGTCCGTTCGACCGCCGCTCTGGGGTGATGAAGTCGGTATTCTGTTAGAAGAGTTCTTATTTTTCGATTAATTGCTTGCATCTCAGTTTGTGTCCAGGTTAAAATACCGAAAGAATACATTAAAACTGGTACTGCATAAGTATTAATTGCTTTCACTTTATTTTTCCCGTTTAAATTTGATGTCAGTATTTCTTTCACTCTCTTCACAAAAGTATCTTTAAGCTTGTTCTTAGCTTCCGCTTGATGAATCTGTTCAGCTTGAATGAACCCAAGGTATTTATACACCTCACCTTCTTCCATTCCTTCAATAACAATTTCACCCGATAGTTGAACACCATGTGAAGCTTGAACTTTTCCCTTTTTGACACATATATTTTACACTTTTCTAATCCAAATTCCATTTGAATATCTTGGCTAAACGAATGTGGTGATTTGTAATAGATGATTGAGTTGTGCATCTGTAATCGCATATAGTTTTTATATCATCATGTACATTAAATGAGACAGTACAAATAGTGTATTACCACTTTCTTTGATTTTGAATCCGTATTTTGATTTATTTAGCAAGTTTGATAATGGATTTTAAACGCCATGCCAGAACCAGAGTGGGCTTAATGAGTCACCTTGAAAAATTCCACGTGCAATTTTTAGTTCACCAGTCGACAAAGTTTTCTCTG
Organism: Sweltsa coloradensis; assembly: GCA_024449915.1. Taxonomy (NCBI): domain Eukaryota; kingdom Metazoa; phylum Arthropoda; class Insecta; order Plecoptera; family Chloroperlidae; genus Sweltsa; species Sweltsa coloradensis. Next base: position 68,179 of record JAMZAV010001848.1, read on the forward strand.
GCAATTCTATATTTAACGTTGTTCTCCATGTGTTTCATAGCGTTCTTCAAAAACAGTATTAATATTGGATCAATTTTATATATTTTCCAATACATGTAACAGCCATGAATTAGGCACAGGAGTCCAAACGCCTTTTTGTAGTCAATATATGCTGTATGAATATTCCTTTTGGACACATGTGTTTGTCTCATAACCAAAGAATCTATAACCAACTGTTCCTTACAACCTTGGGAATACTTTTTACAGCCCTTTTGTTCCTCTGATAATATATGTTCTTCTTCACAATGCTGGTAAATTTTGTTTGCAATACAAGATGTAAGTATTTGTACACAGTTGGTAGGCATGTTATTGGTCTGTAGTGAGCTGGATTTTGTGTATCTGCATTCTTTGGTTTAAGTAACGTCCTTTCCTTTTGTAAAATATAAAGGAATGGCTTCATCTCCTTTCACTAATGCTGTAAAATATTTTGCTAGATCTTCATGCAAACAGGTGAATCTTTTATACCAAAAGTTATGGATGTTATCAACTCCGGGAGTTTTCCAGTTATGTGCTCCATGTAATACTAGATTCAGTTCTTCGAGAGAAATGCTATTGAAGGACATTTCATTAACTTGCTCCATATCTTGGGTTTCTTCGACAATCCATGCTGCATTTCTGTTGTGCTCTACAGGTCTACTCCAGATATCTGACCAGAAATTTGTTATATCTTGCTCTGATGGTGTACCGTTATCAATTGGTGTAAGTCCATTTTGCAACTGTCGATAGAAATACTTTTCATTGTGCTGAAACATTTCATTTTGTTGTTTTCTACTTGTACATAACCTGTACCTTTTCAGTCTCTTTGAAAGCTCACTAAGCTTTTGTTTTAATGTGTCCGTGTAATCAATTAAAGACACATTCTCATTTTCGTGCCTAGTGTGAATTATCATTCTACGAAATATACTATTTACATGGCGCATTAAATTTTTAGCCCTATTACCATAAGAGTACTGTGTTAAACGTCCGAGATCTCTTCTGAGACTCTCAATTCTGGCCACTAACCTTTGTTCCCACATCGGCTTTTTCCTAACTCCTCGTACAGTGTTATCAGTAGTTTCTCTTAACTTCATTCCTAATTGCCATATTACTGCAACCGCACCACAGTAAACAAATGTATGTAATGTCCCAAACTTAGATTGCATATTTTGTTCCCATCGTTCTTCCAACACATTATTCATTTCGTTGACAATGGTACTATTATGTAATGAATTTCTAATTTTTGGTATTCGTGGTCTTTCTGTAGGACACATTACCGCAAACATTTTTTTTTATTATTATTATTATTATTATTATTATTATTATTATTATTATTATTATTATTATTATTATTATTATTATTATTATTATTATTATTATTATAGTGGTTCTTTATTGTTCAAACAATCTCAGGTACATTTGCATCCTGGTATACACAAGGCGGGGTAAGGCCCAAGCCCAACAAAAGTTTACATTATAACAGCGTGGAAACATAAGTATAGTACACATATTGTTGTAGACAAATTAATCAAATTAACAAAATAATAATAAAGATGAGTGTGATAACAAAATCAATAAAAGTTTCTATCTATAAAACAAGCAATTGTATGGCAAAATCTTTTAAAGAAAGAGAGAGAGAGAGAGAGAGAGAGAGAGAGAGAGAGAAAGAGAGTGATTACTGCAAAAATTATTATTATTATTATTATTATTATTATTATTATTATTATTATTATTATTATTATTATTATAAATATTATTAATATTATTATTGTTGTGATTGTTGTTGTAGGTAATGAGGGCTCTGAGGTTGGTCGTGGTTCTTCTGAGCGTCCTAACAACATCCGGCTTGGCCAAGCCAGACAAGATCCAATTGAAGCACATCATAACGGATCAGGGGCTACCAGCCATACACATTAACCCGGCAAAGTACAAATTTTTTATTTTCCATTCATTTTTAAATTAATTTAGAATCGACTACTAGAATACAGTACAAGGTTTCAACTTTCTGATTGAATGACTGACACCACATAAATACACAGTTGTGCGTTGGGTGATTTAAGCCATTCATCTTTGAGCACAATTGTATGCAGTATGTGTATAATTTAAGACCTAACAGTATCATTACTTTGATTTAAATGCTCGTTATGACTCTTACATTAAAATTAATCGTAAGAAAGAGGTAGATAAAAACAAAAAAACAAGCAAAATTCGCAGTCCTAGGCATAATGTTTTACGAACTGCTTCTACACGAAGCAAACAAAAGAATCTAACTCTTAATTTGTATTTTTTGTTTATAATTTTGATTTCTATTGTGTCCTCAATCACCTTTTCGGGTGTGTTCAACAGCTATGTATAAAGATTTTTTTTTAAATACGTGAAGATTTTTACACTGTTTGATTGTTACCGGGATTGTGTTGCAGATTTTGGGGCCAAGAAAATTATCATATTACGTACTTTTGCAATATCCGTTTACGTACACGTGGTAGGGATAACGATTTGTCAGTATTATTTATAGTATCGTGTTTGTGGTTTAGAAGGAAATATCAATTTGTGCTTTTTAATAAATATTGAGACATTTAAAAATATAATGTCCAAATTGATAATATTTGCGTATCTTGTAAAACTTTAAAAGTGGAATATCGTCTTGGTTTCTTGAGCATAACTTTAAGAATGAGTTTCTGTATGATGACTAGTTCTACTAAATGTGTGTAGTAAGTGCCTAACCAAGCTAGGATTCCATATCATATGATTGCCTGTAATTCGTAAATAGTATAATATGGTTTTAAGTTTAGCCATGAGACAATGTGTCCCGTGACTAGGTTCAGATGCAGTTAAATATACTATGCGTGAGTGATGGGAACCTTGATGATGCTTCTTATTGTGTGTGATTGAAACGAAAATTGAAAGTGTGAACTTAAAACATGTGACACTCCTTATGATCTTTCAGATTAAAACATCAGCTTTTGTCATCAATGGGAAACCAAAGATGCTGTGGATATAGTGTCCTCTTGCTGCTGGGACTGGGAGCATGGGATACGTCTTTGTGCATTTAATGCTATGACAAAATAATTGCTGTTCTTAGATGAAACTTGGGCGATGTAATTAGTCTCTACGGATTCGTTGCAATTTGTTGACTTTTTAGGTTACCATTGCAATAATATTATACTGCTAATTTTTAAACTCCGACGATTTTTTTATATTTTAATTCTTGCATTTTTAAAATTCATCTGAATCAGTTTGGTTTCCAGTGGTGAATAAAATATAATTTATGATGTATAATTAGACGAGGTAGTCAAACGGGTCTTCGCTGTGACAATGTTTGTCCGATGACATTTATCCGTGTCCAGTGTACTGAACAACATGCAAAGAATCCGTTGTGTATAAGCTGAAAATTTGCAGGATTTAATATAACGACAATGGTTTTGTTCTTGAAATAATAAATTATATCGCATATGTTTGATAGGCGCGGTGAATGCATGCAATAACCAAGGTGTACCGAATCTTCGCTCTAGGTAAACCAAAATTCCGCTCGGAGATTGAGTAAAGCTTGTCATCTTTACACACACGTACCTCGTACTGTTTTCCACAGTATTGCATGCATTTTAAGACATGTTCTATAATTTTCCGGAAATAAAATAAAAAAATCTATGACGACCGTTGTTTGAACCTGTATCACCAACATTCCGGGTGTAAAGATAAAGGCGCCTTAGCCAACTAGGCTAGGAAAACGCCAAAGTCGTTGTTAGACGAGTGAGCGAGTCATATGTTTAGTACCAGGTAACATTCCTTTTCCTCCGCCTACCTCAGGCTGGATCAAGTCAGCATGGGTCTTTGTTCAGGTCCTGTGTCCACGAATGAGGACATCAAGCTTTCGATTTAAATGCGGGTAATAATAGGGTTTTTCTATTTCACTCTTAATTTCTTTTTTTTGCGAAAAATAATAAAAAAAAATTCCTCATGCCAATTTTAGAAACGGTACCCTATGTAGAGAAGATTGAAAATAAACATCTGCTTAAAACTGCTAAAACGAGAAAATTCAGTTTTTTCCCCCGGAAATATGATACATCTCTAGTATTGCATGGTATTTGAGATACACAAAACTCAAAATATCCCCCCAAAAAATAAAGAAAAATATAGTTTGAGGAGTGCACATAGAATTTTCATTTGAACTAAAAATGTAGCTTTAAATCAAAATCCAAAATTTCCCAAAATACTTTAAAAATCATGAAAAAAATATAAAAAAATTACTAAAAATCTTAGAAAAAAATGCAAAACTAGAATTGTTTGATAAAAACTACCTATAAGTTACACGTAAAATATGAAGGACTGAGAGGAATAGGCTAGAGTAGCATTTTGACCTTACAGTTGAAGCGTCCTTATACCAACTCTAAACTCAAAACCCTTTCTTGTATTCTTTCCTTATAGCAAATGATTTGAATTCAACAAAGCCACATAAAATGTTACTAAATAGCTCTCAATAAGAATAAAAAATCAATTTTTTGGTAAATTTAGTTTTTTGAAGCGTATTTCAAATTAAATGTTCACCCATTTAGCATCTAAACTCAAAACCGCTTGAAAAACGTATCTGTATCGATGTGTGTGTTGTGTTGTCAGCGCCGCCCAAGTCAACGAGATTCAGACGTCACCGGCTCAAGGCGATGGTGGTCGGAGAAGGGAAGTCCACGGCTCCGACACTCACGAAGGTAACAAAACATGCCATACTTGGGGAAGTTCGTTTTTAAAAGAAACTTTTTAAAGATTTAGTTTAAAAAAAGAAAGTTTTGTAAAGTTTAAGTTCCTTTAAAAACATTTTTCTCTAAAAAGTCCAAGTTCCGCGGTTTAGCCGCGGTCGCTTAGTCGATTCCCACTCGAACACCGAGGTTAAGCAACAACTTCGGGCGTGGTCAGGGGAGAGTGGGTGAACGCTCTGCCCTGAAACACATGTATACCGCTGGCTAGAGCAGATGGAGGATTCGAGGGCTAGTGTAACGGCTTCGTTCACATCGACGTCTGCGGGTTAGAGGAGGAACCTATATGACAGTCAATTTTACACTATCCTTTCGGATGAGACTTAAAGCCGTTGGTCCCCTTGGTACTTTTCGAAAAGTGTAAGCTTCGTGGTACCGGGTTTCCCCTCCTCCCTTCTCAATTAAATTTGCACTAGTGGATTACATTATCCGTTGCAAATAAATATACATTTCTATCTAAAAAGAGCAAGATTCTTTTCACACATTTTCTTCTTAAAAGTTTAAGTTCCTTTTTACACATTTTCCTCTAAAAAGTGCAAGTAAAATTACTAAAAATATACTATATGTTATGATGTTAGAGACATTTGAAGAAATATTTCTCAGAGAAATCGTACTTTTACGATTTTTTTCCCGATTTTTAATAAGATATATTCTGTGATATTTGGGCCGATTCTGACCAAACGGGTAAGGCTACAAAGTTCATATTTTACATTGACATATAGATTATGGTGATGCACTGCCTTTTGAAAGAAAAAGTTAAAAAGTTTGTAAAAATTCATAGAAATTAAGTTGTTTTTAGTCGCGTTGATGCAGGAGCTTTTTTTTAAGTTTTGAGTATGCGTGGGATCTCTTTACTTCTTCAAGTTCCATAAGAAAATCATTTTTGTTAAATAAGGCTAATTTCTATAAAGTTGCTATGGTAATTAGAATGGAAAATATCTGGAGACCCGAAAATTTGCTTTTTGAACACATTGTAGGTGATTGTTGTCAAGTTTCTGTAACTAAATTGTTAATTGTTAATATACACCTCATAAGACTCAAATTAAAACCTTTATTTATATGGATTCTGCCTAACTTTTTCAACTTTTTCTTTCAAAAGACAAGACATCACCATTACCTTAATGCCCATGTGAAATATGAATGTTGTAGCCCCACCCGTTTGATCAGAATAGGCCCAAATATCACGAAAATATCGCATTCAAAATCGAAAATAATAGTAAAAGTACGATATTTAATGAGAAATATTTCTTTGATTGTACCCAAAAACGTGGCAGGTCTAAGTTCAGAGATTTCGAAGGTCCCCTCCAATGCCGTTTGTCCGGTAGAGCGCAAACAAACAGACAGACAGAGAGAAAAAAAAACATCCGATAATTTTTTGGGGGGTCAGTGAAATTGAAGTCTTCGCTTCGCTCATCAAATAATGATTATAATCAATAAACTATTAAAACACCAAAGTCATTGTTGGACGAGTGAGCGAGAGCGTGTGGAGTACAATTTACACACATAACAAAAACTTGTAGAAATACAGCCAAACCTTACACACTCAAAAGGAATGAGATCTAAAAAAAGGGCCAAGCTCATCTACCCTTCCACATAAACGTACAGTGTCCCATAACAGCATCCTCGAAAAGCTTGGCAAAATAGAATTTGCGATTATTAATTTAACGTAATAGTTTATCCAAGTTCTTTTTTTCTAATTAATTTAAATGTAATAACATGCAAATTCTATTTTGCCAAGCTTTTCGAGGATGCTGTTATGGGACACTGTACGTTTATGTGGAAGGGTAGATGAGCTTGGCCCTTTTTTTAGATATCATTCCTTTTGAGTGTGTAAGGTTTGGCTGTATTTCTACAAGTTTTTGTTATGTGTGTGATCTCATTACTTTTTCAAGTTCCATTACAAATTATTTGCTAAAATATAATATTTTATCAAAGTTGATTTAAATTCTATGGTATTAGCAGTAACAATATAGGATGTAAAATATCTAGACCCGGATTCATGTACATCCTGGGTATAGGTGGTATAACCATGGTATAACGACGGTATAAGGACTGGACCCCAATTCTTGAGTTCGTGGGAGATGAGTTGAAAACGCAATTTGAAAACGAAGTCGTTTTCGTTTTCGAAGGAATTGGTATTCTTAAACGGTATCGTGGAAAACGTCATGGGTTGTGAGCTGAAAGCATTGATATTAAACCCCTATAGTAGGCTAGATTAGCAGTCTCCTATACCTCCGCACAGGCGCGAGCGTAGCAAATTGAAGACTCAACCGGCCCATTTCAAGATGGCGATTTGGTGTTTTAATTTATGCTTTTTTAATGCAATAAGTATTTTTACTGGATTGTTTGATATGGTTTAGCTTGTGCAGCATGGTATTAAACAAAGAAACAATACGAAGTGATTGCATAAGGGAATTTAGTAATCATTTGGTGTTAAAGGCTAGTATGCTTACCTGTCAACCTGGCGGCAATCTTGAGAACTATTTGGCCACAAATCGCTCCCATTTGATTAACATGTAAACTGTCATTTTAAGATGGCTTCTAATTGTACCGGAAGTGGACCACCGACTGCTGGTCCTGCCAATTATATAGGATGTATATGGTTGAAAGAGTATCACGAAATCCTAACACTTTAAAAAGATTTGCGTATAGCAAAGAGCTCGAAAAAGTTCTATATTTATTCTAGATGGCAGTGCCTTCATAAACGCGGGCCAATCGAAAGACGAGTTGTATGAAATGATTTGATTGTTGCAATTATGTAAACAAACAGTTGAGCAAGTTCATATCAGAACAATGTTGTGCTGGCATAGGGTTGGCTAGGCTTGTCAAACATGTAATGTAAGTATGAATTTTACTAGTCCTATAGCAAATGGAACTTAGACCTACACTTTTGCATTATAAATAATTTTCCACATCTGGGCCTAGGCCAGGACGGTTTCTGATTTGTTTATGAGAGTTAATGACACCTTTTCTCGTTCCACACAAAGAAGAAAAATTTTAAATGTCCGCTATTTGTTTACGTATCGCACTTTCCCGCCAACTCTGCTTATACCGTCAACAAGTGTCAAGTAACTATGGTTACTTGTTGATTGTATGCCTAGTGTTTAAGGCTTATTTTAAAACCCTTATTTGGAAGCCTTCCAACAACTTTTCAACTTTTTTTTTCAAAAGAGACTATATTTCTATAACCTTTAGTCTGGGATGTTCACAAAATAAAACGGCAAAAAATAGTAGGAAGGTTTCACTTGGAAAAATGTTCAAAAGGGTCAAAAAAAAGCGTACAGAAGGGGGAAACCCAGGGAAAAATTCCCTTAGGATTCAAAAAGGGGGCGGCCATAAATAAATAGGCCTTTTAAATTTTACCTATTTTGATGTAAAAAGAGGGTAAAAAATTTGAAAGGTCTACGGGAAAAAAAATATTTTTTAAAGATTTTTTAAAATGGTTACAGTGGGGGAGCCATAAAAAATGCCCCTTCGATTCAAATGGCCGCCTTTTTTGAAAAAATTTATTTTTTTTAAATTTTTGGAATAAAAACATACTGAAAAAAATGATAAAAAGGTGCCACTTGCACAAGGGCTCTTCTTAAATTATAGAAAAAGTTTACAGAGGGGGACCAAGAACAATCCTCTTTCTTTTCAAAATGGGGCCATGAATGATATGGGTATCAAATTATCTTCTGATTTTTTAATGTAAAAAGAAAGGGGGAAAAAGAAAAGGAATTTTTTTGGAAAAAGTTTTTTTTAGAAAAGGGTTTTCAAAGGGGGAGAAAACAAAAAACCCCCCCAATCCAAATTTTAAAAATTTTTTTTATTTGTAAAAAATTTTGGAATTTCAGATTTTAAGGGAAAAAAGGTCACTTGGCAAAATTCCCAATTTGTTATGGGTTTTATGGGGGGAAAAAAAATTTTCCAGTTAAAATGGGCCCAATTTTAAAAAAAAAAAAAAAAAGAAAAAAAAACCTTTTCAAAACCCCCCAAAAAAAAAAAAAAACCCCAAAAAAAAAAAAAAAAAAGAAAAAAAAAAAAAAAAAACCCCCAAAAACCCCCAAAAAGGAAAAAAAAAAAAAAAAACCAAAAAAAAAAAACCCACAAAAAAAAAAAAAAGCAAAAAAAAAAACCCAAACAAAAAAAAAAAAAAAAACAAAAAAGGAAACCCCCAAAAATTTAAAAAAAATAACTTTTTAATCATGACGGGGCCCTTTTGAATTGTAAAGGGATATTTTTTTTTGGCTCCCCACTGTAAACCCCTATAAAAAACATCTTGAAAAAGTTTTTGCCAAGTGGCCCATTTTTATCATTTTCCGTCTTTTTCCATTCGAAATAGGAAAAAAATACTTTTCATCCATGGCGACCATTTGAATCGTTAAAGAAATTTTTTTTTGGCTCCCCCACTGTAAACCATACACAACATCTTGAGAGTATTTTTGCCAAATGGCACCTTCCCCCCTTTATTATTTGCCGTTGTTAACATTCAAAAATTTTAACTAAATGTACGCAATTTAATTCGTGGGGGCCCCTTTTGGATCGTAAAGGGCTATTTTACTTGGTCCCCCCCTTAAAACCCTTTTGACACTCAAGAAATTTTGCCAATGGGCACCTTCCCTATCATTTTTTCCACCTTTTTACATTAAAATCGAAATAGTTGATACACCTTTCATTCATGGCCGCCATTTTGAATTTTAATAGATATTGTTTTTTTGGCTCCCCCTCGTAAACTTTTTCTATAATTTAAAAAGAAGTTCTAATGGGACCTTTTTTTTCATTATTTTCAGTATGTTTTTTTATTCCAAAAAGAAATAAAACATTTTTTCAAACATGGGGGCCCTTTTGAATCGTAGGGGTTTTTCCCATTTTTTTTGGCTCCCCCACTGTATACCATTTTTTAAAAACTTTAAGAATATGTTTTGCCTTGGGAGCAACTTCCTTACTTTATTTAGCCCCTTTTTTCACTCAAAATAGGTAAATATAGCCTATTTTTCATGGCCGCCATTTTAATCCAAAGGGGGCATTTTTTTTGGGTCCCCTTCGTATGCTTTTCTTTGGCCTTTAAGAACATTTTTGCCAAATGAAACCTTCCCCTATTTTTTGGGGGCCCTTTTATTTGGATTCATCGATGAACAGCCTTTACTTTAATGTCCATGTAAAAATAGAAAATTTTAAAAATCCAACCCTCCCGGTCAAAATCGCGGGCCACGTAATTGAGTTTAGCATAAACTAGCAAGCGACAGTAGTAACATCCTTAAAGTTTTTTGAGCATGTTTCAAGCCATTTTTTCACCAAGAGGAATAAACGTCCCCCCAAAAAAATTTGGCATGTGTTGTAGGTACCTAAATCCCCTCGATTGTGGGTTTTCAATTCCCAATTTTTCATGACGGCTGGGTAAAACCTCGAAATCACCCCAAAATCTGCTTGGTGTTAAAGGGGCTTGAGTTGTACGCCCGTGGCTTGGCGCGGCGCCTAACGGGCCCCAATCATATTTTTTTTTTATCTGTTTTGGGAAAAAATTTTGTGAACCCCCCAAGATAATTTTTTCTTGTTTTTTTTTTGTGTTTGTCAAAAACGACAACCAGTTACAAAATTTTCGACCCAAAATTTTATTTTGAATGGCGTGTGTTTTTAATTTTTTTATTTTCCCATAAAATGTTTCAAAAAATTCGTTTTGAGTTTTTTTTTATTTTTGTTAATATATTTATTTTATAATAAAATAGTGGGCTTGGCCACACTTCTAGATATCACCACTTAATGCAGTTTAGCCACTTGCGTCTTCCTCGTTTTTGGATTGGCCCCCCTTTTTTTCTACAAGTTTTTGTATTTTTGTATGGTTCAGTATTACGAAGGAGCAAAAAATATAGCAAACCAATTAAACCGCGTTACTCACATGTGCTGTGAGTAACCAAGTCGAGACTTGTCTACCACTGATGCGTTAACTATATTGCTATGCACGTTGACGCGGGCTAAACCAAAACATAATCACATATCCAACGCCAAAGTATTAAAGCTATCATGATTCCAAAAAAGGTTTTTTAAAGGCCCATTTCATGCACCCCATTTTGACTCGAGATGTTCCGAATCCATCTTTTATCCTCCTCAAATGAAATCCAGTTAGGTAAAGCTCTGCAAAATATGATTTTTGGCTGTAATTTACTTTTTGTAAGTTGGCGGGGCACGATAACATTTTGAAATTTTTGTCTGTTGTCAACATTCATGGTGGTAACATTGTGGAGAAAAAGTATTTAATTTCCAAAGCGAACTTTTAGTTTAAAAAAATAAAGTAGTAATTTGTTTCATTTTAATTTTTTGTAGGTTGGATTTCTGCAAATGTTGCTGTCCACGTTAACAGCACTCTATCTATTGATTCTAGACGTTGGTGTAAAATTTATTCAAAATCGAACGAGTAGTTTGGCTCCTGCGCATCGAACACACAGACATACAAACATACATACACACATAAACTCAACGAAGTGCCGAAAACTTGCCAAAGAGACTTCGTTGGCTCCGCTCACTCGTCCAATGGACAACTTAAAAGGATTTAAAAAAGTAGCAAATCATTGTTATTGTACTAAAGGATATATGATTAATTAAACTAATTTGATCAAGTTAAAATATAGAAATTAATAACTTTTGATTTAAACTTTAGGATTCTCCACAACCTCTCTAAGTAGATTGTGGACTTTTACTACTTCTTTCGAGAGACCCACGCACGTTTTTTCCATCTGAGACATTTACTTTTACTTATTTCTTAACAATTATTAACGCTTATTATATTATTTGTTTATTTTGATTAAGGGTGCGTCGATCGTTGTCATAATGTCATAATGTGAGGAGGAGCCCACGCTGGTCAGAACCAGCCACGGATAGTGGGAGGAATGGGGGGTTATCACGTCGCGGTCGCCATCGTTGACATCGTTCGTGGTGTCATAGTCGTCGTCGTCGTCGGGGAGTTCGTTAAGGGGTATCCCCGACGACGATTGCCATAGCTCGCCTCTTTCGGGGAGTAAAATATTCTCCGTCATACTAGTTGATGTTTTCGTCTTTCGAGATGTACTTTTTCTCTTTCCTCGTCTTTTACGATTAGCTGAGCCCTGCTCGGGGCCAGTTCTACCCCCGGCCCAGACGGGGGAACGTTTATTATTGCCTCTAATGCTGTGTTCCTCGTATGTCCAACAGAAAACGACACGAAAGAGGAGACTTACGATGACATCCCCTCGTGGTTGAAGGTGTCCATAAAGAAGCACGTCCACAATATGATGAATAAGGAAGGGCTCAAAGGGCAGAAGGGACACAAAGGTAACAGATTTACGATAAACTGTTTCCCAAGAATAATTTTGTAGATTGCTAGTCCTAAATTCTTTCAACAATAAGTATATTGTATAACTCGCATTTTGTTATCTCTGTCACAGGTGTCGGGCAGAAGGGCGAGCCGGGAGTACCATGGAGCTCCGCAAAACTGAGTGACAAGGTACCTTCATAGTTTTTAAGGGGGTCCGGCCGTTTGTTTCTTACGTATGTTAAATTAGCCATTACTTAGGTACATTTTTTAAAATAACCATACAAGCTAGAGCTCTAATTTTTTTTCCTAGTTTAAGAATTGAATTGTTTACACTTTCCCCATTTCATTACACCAATTGTGTAGTTGGAAACTATATTTAATTGTGTTTAATTAATCGGTGTAGTAAGTGTACATTTTTTGAATATTTTAACACATGTTTGAATTATTATAATTAAAAGTAATGCAAAAACTGTATTATTGAAAGGGGCAAAGTTTTAAGACTTAATATATCTACATGTTCTGAAATTTTCAAGACATTTGCATGTATAGTTCCTGAGAAAAATGTACCTTTGTATTAAAAAATAATGTTCAGAGAAAATCAACGTCAAAGTTTCGCAACTTACAGTTAGTGCATTCCTGCCCCATAGTCTGAACATAGTCACTTACTTACAAAAAAAATTCCAAAAAATCGAAAAAAAAAAATTTCTAATTTTTTTTTCATTTTATTCTACATACTATTCGCGGTTAAAACCTAACCAGGTAGCAGCACGCTCGTATGCCAACATGGCCGTCCGAAGGCAGATAAAAACACGGGCTGCATAGGGAGCAAGTGTGTTTTTCATGCTTTAAAACATAATATTTCATTGTAAGCGTCAGTTCTGGAAGTATTTCTACTTTCCAGTCTTGGGTACGATGGGGTAGGACAATCACTATATTTTGTAACCCTCAGCTGCAAAATAACTAGCAAAATAAGGAATTTTATCTCGTAATTTGGAGACGTGTATTTTCAGTAATTTTAACTTGATGGCAATACCGCGAATTTCTTATGATTATTGGCCTTTACTAAGGCCTATATGATATGTAATATAATATTATATCACAGATTATTTATTCTCCCCCTCCCCCCCCCCCCGAAAGTAATTTTTTGCGGGTTCCTCGCGAATAAATTATCAAACTCGATTTGTTATTAAATTTGTGTTTCGTCTCGCCATTGAAACTTCTTAAAACATTGTCTCACATTTAAAAAGCCCCCCCCCCCCCATGCGGCTAAAAATTTAAAGTTATAATTTATATATAGATGGCACCGGCCTTCGTTATAAACTTTATATATAGGCCTACTATTATTAATACGCATAGTTAACTAATTATATTACGCCTAGTTAAGTCCTAGAATTATTTTGTTGTTGTTTTGGTTGAGATTATGAATAATTTGAACCCATAAATAATTAAGTCTATGCATAATTATTTGTTGTTCACGGCAGCAGTTGGTACAAATCTCTTGGCACAAAGGAATAAAAAATCAAGGTAGGATAGTTTACATTCAATGCGCTGCACAAATTTAAAAACTATAATTATTTACGGACATATATTATTAATAATAAATAATAATTACAAAAATTCCATATTATATCTATACCAATTATCAATTACACCATTAATGAGACTTGCATAATATATTCTATGGTTTACAGTATCTTTGGGTTTAGAATGTTGAACCCAAAGACGGTACATAGCTCTTAGCCCGATTTGGCCCTATACCGCCTACAGCACATCATTGTAACAAATTAATTACCATTATGGTTTATCGTTTATCGGTTGGTGGTATCCATGAAACTGATGAAAGTTGTGAAAAATGTGTCTCAAGGAATAGGAATAGAACCGACGATAGAACTTCCATCTAACCCACAGTATTGCACGGAATAAAATACACATTCAGACTTTTTGTTTCTTTACGCATTACAAAAATGTGTATTACTAATTTTATGAACCTTTCTTGCTTGCTAAATAATAAACATGATCGAGTAAATTCTTTCTGGAGTTGACCGTGACGCTACAATATGCATTGGTTTTAACATTGAATGCCGCCATGCAGCCGCCCGGTATCTGCCTTGGAGCAGTTCTCCACTTGACCACCAGATGTCAGCCACTTTGCTTTTAAAACGCGAATACAACGACACACAAATGAATAATACAAAATACGATTTTTTTAAAAACCTCTGACAGCCGGACCCCAACGTCGAGTCTTAACGAGACATTCATGTATTCTCCATGTTCGTAAGTACTCATTCATTTGTACAACGCTCTGGAGAAAATTTGAAATTACATAATATGTGAATTCTAAAATGCAGAAAACACTGACATTTTTGGATGAGCAAGGCGAAAACTTCAATTTCACTCACCCCGAAAAATAGCTCGGGTGTTTTCTTTTCTTCTTTTGTCATTTTATTCGCTCTTTACCGGGCAAAAAACATAATTATGCGATCTTGATGAAAATTGGAGGGGACCTTTAAAATCTTGAAACTTAGATCAGCTACGTTTTGGGTACAATCGAATAAATATCTTTAATGATTATCGTACTTATACGATTTTTTCTAAATTTTAATGCGATATTTTCGTGATATTTGGGCCGATTCTGACCATACAGGTGGGGCTACAACATTCATTTTTTTCATGAACATAAAGATTATAGTGATGAAGTGTCTTTTGATAGAAAAAGTTGAAAAAGTTGGCCAAAGTTCATAGAAATAAAGGTTTAAAAATAAGCTATTTACAGGTGTATTAATACAAGTTACTATAGAAACTTGACAATAATCACCTACAATGCGTACAAGAAAGCAAGTCTTTGGGCCACGAGATATTTAACATTCTATTGTTAATTGGTATAACATAGCAATTAATAGAACTTTATATAATTATCCTTACTTAAATAAAATAATGTTGCAATTGAACTTGGAAAAAGTAATGAGATCCCACGCATACTAAAAAACTTAGTTATCATAAAACAGTAATAGATATCCAAAAACGTTCATCCATCAACGCGACTGGAAAAATCGTTAGATAAGCTTCCTAATTATACAGAACAACTTACAAAATAGCATTGCTTAAAGTAATAAACATTACTATACCAAGTTTAAGCATAAAGTCGACGCATCTGGAGCACGCAGTGGTGTATTAGTGGTGTTTTTTGTATGTTGTTCTGTATAAAAATGTCCGTGTTTAGTGTATTCGAGAATTCGCATTATGTAAATTCAAATATTCTCTAATGTTATACAAATTAATGTAAGGCGGGACACTGCTGAACCGGACTATCCAATACCTAGCATACGAGGACGATTTGGATCTCCTGGGCCCCGATTCATGTACATTTATCCCGGGTATAAGTGGTATAAGGACGGTATAATGCAGGACATGGCAGGATAAGGCCTGGTTAAGTCTGAGCAACTCTCATCCAATCAGAAAATTTTCAATCCAACAACAAGTACAACAAATGTTTATTCCACTGCATTCCCACAGCCTTAAAATCAGCAGATTTGCAAAAGAACCTAAAAATTTGCCCCATTTTTTGTTTCACATTTTTTTTTATTGACGAAGATTGTGTGGTCTTTAAAAGAAAAGAAAAAAAGTATTATTCCCGAAAATTTTTAAAAAACCCTAGGACTATCTACTATTGTTCATCTGCAAAAGGTTTTTAGTAATCAAACTAGTTATTTGTGGGGGATTTGTGTCAAAAAAGGTCGTGCGGGCCTAGGGTTCCCCAAGGAGGGCCAAGGGCTTGTAAAACGTGTTATGTTAGTATAAATTTTTTATCTAGTCCTATACCCAAATCGAACTTTAGGCCTACCGGTTGTTTATGAAAAATTTTCTACATCGGGCCCTAGCCCGAGACGGTTTCTGATTTGTTTTATGAGGGTAATGAAACTTTTCTCTTTTTCACATAGACGAAAAATTTAAAAAATGCCCGCCCTGTTTAATATTTTCTACCCCCGGGCGAGGGGGGATAAGTTTTTCATAATTGGTTCGGAGTTTACCGCACTTATCCCACCTAACTCTGTTTATCCCGGGATAAAATTACATGAATCGGGGCCTGAGGAGGAATGCAAGATTACTGAAAGAGAGTTTTAAAACCACTGAGGAGGCGGCAGGGGCAGGCAGGATTGGTGATAAATGGAAGATAAAACCCAGTACAGGGTTTAAATGGAGGCGAAATGTCAACAATCTTAGAGAACCACTATCATTTAGTCAACGAAGCTTGACGAGTGAGCACTTTAAGTCCCTTGGCCCCTCGTCACCGAAACAACGAGACGCCCCTAGAAACCCTAGCAAGATCAGCGCTGGAAACAGGCTTTTTCACATGCAACAATTTGCTGAAGTCTCCCCCTTAGTTGTCGATTTCGAGAACAACAAGAAGACGATTTTTACAAAGTTGTAATCCGACGGTGGTTATTACGGCCCTTACGGGGTAAGGGAGTGAAACATGGGTACTGACCAAGAGAGACGAGGATGCTCTGAACACCTGTGAGCGCAAGATCCTCCGCAGGATTTACGGGCTTGTCCAGGACAATGGAGAGTGGAGGATACGCATGAATGCCGAGCTCTACGAACTATACCAAAATCCGCAATCTCTATTGAAGTGAGGAGGGAAACAGACTCGTTTTGGGGCCGGCCACATGGAGCGCATGCCAGAGGGACGGGGAGTCAGGGGAAAGGGGTTCGACAGACACCAGAAGGGGTGGAGACTTCCGGTTGACCATGCAAGAGGTGGCTTTGGGCGACGTAGAAGACGATATCCGCAGACTCGGCGTTCGGGGAGGAGGAGGGCGTGCCCTGGATCGGGGCGCGTGGCGAGGAGTTGTGGATGAGGGCCAAGGCCCTTAAAGGGGAGTAGCGCCATGGATCATCATCACTTTACGAGCGTGAGAGTTAATGAATGTCTCGTCAAAAATTAGAGATGCAGGGGACATCTGGTACGTTAGATTGAAAGACTCCAGTTGTTTAGATTAGTTCTATAAAGGGCGCGTCCACCGTTGGGTCATAATCACCACTCTAGTCTAGGGGGTATCGGGAGGAGGCGCCCAAAGCTGGTGAGAACCAGCCATGGGTAGGGGGAGGAAGGAGTGTTCTCAACGTCGTGGTTGTTATCGGTGTGTTGTCAGGTCTCGCTGGAAGGTCGTCAAGGGATAGAGTGACCCCGACGACGATCGCCGAAGCTCGCCTCTAGTTTTAGGGATATAAATATTCTCCTACTCAATTAGTGATGTTTTCGAGGTGCACTTTCCTTCTTTCTCGCATTTTACGATTAGCGGAGCTATGCAATTGGCCAAGTTTCTCCCCCTGGCCAAGATGGGGGTGAAAACTCCACGATTAAAACTTGTTACTTTGGGTTTTAGAAGGTATTATGCATGGGGGTGATTATATAATTCTCGTGGGAAGCCTGTTCAGGGTGGGAATTCATGCCCGTCTTCCCAAATGTCTATAAACCAGTATATTGGAGCGGGGTTTGTCCACTAAAAAGCTGTTAAAATATTTTGCTAGATCTATGCAAGCAGGTGAAATCTTTATAACCAAAAGTTATGGACTGTTATCAACTACGGGAGTTTTCCAGTTATGGCTCCATGTAATACTAGATCAGTTCTCGGAGAAATGCTATGAAGGGACATTTTCATTAACTTGCTCCAGATTCTGGGTTTCTTCGACTAATCCATGCTGCATTTTTCTGTTGTGCTCTACAGGTCTACTCAGATATCGACCAGTAAAGAAATTTGTTCTATCTGCTCTGATTTGTTTGTGTAACCGTTATCAATTGGTGTAAGTCCATTTGCAACTGTCCGATAGAAATACTTCATTGTGCTGAAAAATTTTCATTTTGTGTTTATAACTATGTACATAACTGTACTTTTCAAGTTCTTTGAAAAGCGACTAAGCTTTTGTTTTAATGTGTCCGTTGTAATCAATAAAGACACATTCTCATGTTCTGTGCCTAGTTGAAGTACATTCTACGAAATATACTATTACATGGCGCCATTAAATTTTTAGCCCTAGTTACCATAAGAGTACTGTGGTAAACGTCGAGAATCTCTCTGAGACTCTCAATTCTGGCCACTACCTTGTGTTACCCACTTCGGCTTTTTCCGAAATCCTGCCGTACAGTGTTATCAGTAGTTTCTCTTAACTTCATTTCCTAATGCCATATTACTGAACCGCACCCACAGTACACAAAATGTATGTAATGCCAAACTTAGAGATTGCATATTTTTGTTCCCATCGTTCTTCCTAACACATTATTCATTTCGTTGACAATGGTTTACATTAGGTAAATGGGAATTTCATAATTTTTGGTATTTGTGGTCTTTCTGTAGGGACCCACATTACCGCAAAACTTTGTCTGGCGGTCATCAAATTTAAGTTGAATTCCTTTCTGCAATGGAACTATCACATTCTGAGTGGGCTGAATCTAAAGTGTCGTTGGGTATTTGTGTTATATGTGGGTTCTATTTGGCCTGGGGGACTGCATTTGAGAGTTTTCCAATGAACATACATCATTATTTGCATTATACTCATCCTGGTCGCGGTGTTCTCAATAATTTCTCTGCCCATTTATAGATAAAGAGCAATTCTTCACGCTACTTACAATGCTTATGTGCCTGTATAAGGTTGTTCAGTATAAGTTATTTTTAAGAATTACCCTTCGTTGATCTTGCTATCTTCGTTGTTCCGTAGCAACAATATCAGGGAAGTCTGCGGTGAATGCTCGATGTAATAAAAATCGTATCCTGTTGTATTCGTTTTAGGGTGTAATCCTAGATATTACGTATATTATTACTGGAATTCATTGGTATTGTCCATTTACTAGCGTACGTCGGGGTTTTACCCGCTTTGGTGGTTAACTGCACATTGTCAGAGTAAAACCTCCATTGGCTAGTGCCATTATTTCGATCTACAATATTTTCAACTTCTTTCTAACATCCTTGGATTTGGTTCTTAAAGATATTTGACTTTTAATCTTCGGAGGTTAGCCGTGTTTCCGCTCATCCAACGATCTCAACAACACAACACCACGTTACCCCATTCGAGCATGTAATACTCTTTCTAGCAAAGCACTTCATATCGCGTTACCCATGGATTCGCCGTCATTTTAATCAGGCCTAATGGTTCCTCAAATGTCATATTAAAATAGTTTTTAAAATGTACAAAAAATTTGTATAAAAACGTGTAGGTACTTACCCCACTAACGATAAACTATAGAAAACTGTCAATAATATAAAACTCTTACTGTATAAACACAAATATTATATGTAAAATACCACATTTACAACGATTTTAAGCAAGGCTCACTTTCACGCGTGTGCCACTTGTGAGTTTGTGTTTGTTTTTATATTTATTATATTCATTATTATTATTATTATTATTATTATTATTATTATTATTATTATAAGTGTAGCTACTGTGCTTAAAATTATCCGTAAATTAAGTGTAACCAAACAACTGGAAATGATGGGATTGGGTGATCGACTTGCAATACACGGCTAGGATAGTTCGTTAATTGCCAAAATAATAAACCTGTCTTAGAAAGCGGAGAGAATACAGGATTTATTAAAAGTTTTCTAATTGTAAGACCGGTTTATAAAAAAGCCCCAGATATGGACTTTAGTAATTACATGCCAATGCCCATTTTATCCTGTTATTGAAAATACTAGGAAAACGCTCAGTTGAACGCGATTGATAAGCGAGGCAAGTGCTATAGCTAGACCCACATTGCACATTTTTAAATATTTTAAAATTTGCAACGTTCGCTGTCCACAGGGCCATGTTTCCAATATTATTTATTATTGCCAAGGTATTTGGGTAAACGCCCGTGTGAAATCTTTACTTGTAGGATAAATCCACCGCCCGCCATCTAGGAGGACTTGACTCCTTGGGAAAACTATTTAAACTCTTGGTGACAAATAATACACTGCTTCTTCGAAAGTATTTTGATTACTCTAGGTGGCAGTGCATTAGAAACTTCGCGGTTCTTATCGTTGCCATGGAAACGTTACTTTTGTTATAATGTAATTCCATTTACCACTACTATCGGATCAAAAAAACCATAACATATATCGTGACCGGACGACCTTATAAACGATTTGGCCACCTCAGATATTGTCGCCGTTTAGTTGAAAAAAAAACTTTCGATTAACTTTTAACTTTTTGAACGATTTTCTGCACAATAACTAAGGCATTCAATACCAGATCGAAGCCTTTGTTGGAGGGGATGTCAAAATTTCAAGAGTCGGATCCGAGCCTCGGTTCGACCGACTATCATGAGCCAAAAAGACTGCGCGACTTTCCGTTGCCCATAGTGGTAACCGTACTTTGTTATAATGTAATTTCTATCTACACACTTATCGGATCAAAATAAATTAACATATTCGGACCGGAACGGACATTCTAAATGATTTGGCCATCTCAGATTTTGTCGCCGTTTTAGTTTTTAAAAAAAAACTTTCGATTAAACTTTAATGTAACTTTTAAACTTTTTGAATAGTTTGCTCACAAAATAATGGCATTCAATCGAGAAAGAAGCTTGCGGCATGGCAAAATTTCAACTCGATCGAGCCTTCCGTCGAACGTATGGCGAGACATACGAAAAAAACAATAAACAAAACAAACAACAAAAAACAAACAAAACAGTGACTATTTTTCGGTAGATTCAAATGGAAACGCTCGCTTCGCCCTCGCTTAATAATGGAACGTGTTAGTAGCTGACGCTTTATGCAACTTTTTAAGATAAATTAAAATATTACTAATAATCAGTGTGGATTTCAAAAAGGTAAGAGCACGACCGATATTCTAGTGAAATTTGCAACTGGGTAATAAAACAAATTAAATGGACACTATGCACATGCGGCCATGCCATGTTTTGTGGATTAAGCTAAGGCATATTTGATCCATTGAATCACGTCAACTTTTAAAATGTCTTGACGCGAATGGTATTCGTGGCCCCAATTTAAAATTGGTTTTAAAAATCATAAGAAACCCGAAGAATAAGAGTCAAGGTTTGGTGATTTTTTTAAGCCACGAACGTATGTTATTTCCAGGCGTTACGCAGGGTTCTATTTTGGGCCAATTCTTTTTTTAGTGTGACGTGGAATGATTTGGTAAATGTTTAAATATTTGCCCCTATGAATTTATTTATGCCGAGCATCATTTTAATTGTTGCAAGTAGGTAATAAAAACTTGAAATAGCA
Organism: Sweltsa coloradensis; assembly: GCA_024449915.1. NCBI lineage: Eukaryota > Metazoa > Arthropoda > Insecta > Plecoptera > Chloroperlidae > Sweltsa > Sweltsa coloradensis. The sequence continues at coordinate 89,439 of JAMZAV010001848.1, forward strand.
CATTAGTATTTTACAAAAGATTTATTGTAATTTACTTAAAGAGATTCACGATAAAGATTTAGTAATTAATGACTAAAAATAAAAACAAAAAAATTGTCATTGTGTGTGCACTCAAAACAGAGGTTGTCTCCGAGAGGTCAGGGTGATCATCATTCCAATGAATGCTTGCATAATCAAGTAGAGATCCACTGACGGGTGCAGGTAGTGATTTTCTTGGAAGGTTGACTCGCATCATGTATTGGATTGGTAAGTGATAAACAATTCAACTGGGCACCGTCATATTGACATAGATTGTAGCGCATACGAGCCTGCCTTGCAGCGCACGTGTTTTTTTCTTAAATACGTTTTACCGTTTTCAGTGTTGCGTAATGTGTTATATCGCACTCTTGCAGAATCTATATATCTTATGGTTCTACAGTCGCGTGGGGTATTATTCCTCTGACGCCAACTTAAAAGAAAATTCGTTACTACAAAATAAGGCTTTACGCCAAATAAGGAGCCTCCGCCATTGTCAAACTCTATCGACTCTGGGAGACATACCTCTTTTGCAACTTCTTCTGTGACGGCTTTTTGTCACGTACGCAACTTGTTTAATAAAAATATTACTTTTAAACAAATGATTATAAAATTCCTGTGCAGAGAAATAAATGCCACACGTAATTCAGGGACAAACAAAAATTGCAATTCCGGAAGAATAATAATTACGGTTCAAAAGGCGCTAGAGGTTTAGTTCCGAAGCTCTTTTAAATGGAGTACCTGATCAGTTAATATAATTATTTTACTAACATTTCCGTAGGTCAAGCAAGAAATAAAAATATATTTGTGGTCTCAATTGAGTGCTCTTGCCTTAAATCTGTTCTTGCGATACCTTGTTTCGTACTCATCTGTAGCTATATTCTGACAAGTTTCTGATAAGTCTAAGAACAAAAGCCTTTGAAGGGTGTGTAGTGTTTATTATTTTTATTGTTAAGTTACTGGTGTTAATCTACGTCAATTTGTTTATTTAGCATGTTGTGATTTAAATATGTTTTTTTTTTTCATAAAGGATCCACTTTCATTCCTCTATGGTTGTTTTTTGTGTTAGTTTATTTTGATGTTGTTTATTCCACATATGAAGCCCGCATAATGGGCTTGTTGGGTTTATTGAGATGGAACAATGTTAATTGGTTTGGTGAAAGAAAAACCATATTAAGCATTATTACTATTATTATTATTATTTTATATTATCTTATTATTAGAGATAGAATAACAGTATGAGAGGACACACATGCAAAACATCAATCAGTCTTGTGGTAGAAAGAAAAACAAAATCAGTAGAGTGAATTATAGATAATACCAGGTAAACGCGAAACAATTACAAAACAAAGTAGACGCATTCGCTAATACTTTGTTGAATTGAAAATACAATCCACGGTGTGAACATCCAATGTGTTGATTACGCTACGAGAGAAGATGCGCTATGATAGACAGCTGCCAATCAAGTACATTCCTCCGGTTGTGATAGTCTAAAGTTAAAGAATAAATAAAATAGTATGAATAGTGATAAACAGGCTGGGCATGATGGAATTAGAATGAAAGAATTTACAAACATCTGCAGACTCAATAGCGTTCGTTTATAAACTTGTCTATTAAAAAGAAGGAATAATCCCCGATGAAGCTGAAAATTCAATTATTAAGACCAATATCATAAAAAGGGCGATCATTTCGACTTTAAAATAAATTACAGGCCTATTGCCAACACTGCCAAGCATTGAAAAAAAAGATTAGAAAGATTACCGTGTAGCTGACTGTGTTATAAACTAATGTCAAAAATTAATATAATTAACAAAAACAATATGGAATTACAAAAAGGAAAAAGCACACGAAGACCTGTTTTAAGATCGTTCTCTGACATACCATAAAATCCAAAACTTGATAGTTAATGTCACATAGTATGTATGTCTCCATAGATTTCAACAAACCTTTGATACCTTGATCACACATATACTCTTAGATGCATTACAAAAAGTAGGCTTACGAGGTACGATGTTAACGTGTGGTTTGAAAACTATTTGTTGTAATAGGAAGCTAAAAGTAAAAGTAGGGGATGTGTAAAGTGAAGCTAAATCATGTCGCATGGGGCGTACCAGTTCACGGTCAATTTTTGGGTCCCTCAACTATATTTAGTATGTCAAACGTTATGGTCCTTCGATATATTGTCAAGTGTTTATCTTTTTTATGAGGACGACGCTTGCATTAATTAGCAATACATAAGAACGTCAAACTAGCAGTAGAATATTTGCAGGCAGATTTCTAATCTCTTGAACGGAAACCATGGAATGAGACTCCATCAACTCTTCGGAAAAAAAAAAACTAAGAATTGGGCATATCTGCACCACCTTTAAAACGCCGATCGGAAATGCCAGTAATAGAAGTAATTGCTCACGATTTTAATGTTTGCACAGAAACGCTGGCAAAGATTTGTTTATATGTTCATGCCAGACAAAAAGTACTTCATGTTACAGCCATCCTATTTAGGTCGTGCAAATAAAGATCGAAGATATGCTTGGGGGGGGGGGGGAATTAAAATGCAAATAGGGAAAACTATGCAATAGACTACAAGATCTTGGCCTTATCAGCTTTATGCCGTAAAGAATCTTATCATTTAAATACCGTTAAAATGGATATATTGCTCTAGACTGAGTTAGTTTTATCGTACGGTATATCGGCTTGTGGTAATGCGTTACTCGCAACTAAAAAAACTGAAATATCATCCAAAATAAAATTATAAAATGATGAATGAAGAGAAATCGTTGATGGGGAGATGTGTTCCGGATTGTATTTAATATTTGATGTTTGCCGTTAGGAAAAAATCTTTGTTTATAAGCTGTTATTAAAGCATTTCTTTGCACAAAAATATAAAATTCTTGTATTCACCACAAAGACCTTCAAACTCGAGCAAAAGTGAAAGAATTACCAGTTACCACCCTGAACAATAAATATTGGGAAAGAGATCGATTAAGCTATCTGTACCTTAAGTTTAATAAGATTCATCCATAAATTAAAGGAAATTCATATAGTTCATTTAGTGATTATAAAATTAAATTAAAGACATATTTGCTTCAAAACAATATATGGTTGGGCAGTGAGGAAATGTCGGTTATGGATTTACTATTTTATGTTTATTCAGGTATTTATCAAATTTCTTCTATTCTGATTCATTCATACAATTATACTCATATGTCCATCATTTATAATAATTATCACATTGTCTTAGATCACATACTGTCGGTAATTTCAAAAAATCAAATTTCAATATATTAGGTTAAGTCGTTCAGAAGTGTCAATATGATCCATATCTTGTATAAACCATAGTCCAAAGATAAGCGCATGACTGCAGTTATGTGGAAGGTCAGAATGTATGAAATTATGTAAAGGTATGAAAGAAAAAAATGTAGATAGCTACCCCCCTCCCCCAATAAAAAAAAAAAATTTTTAAAAATTTTATTACAATTATTTTTGATGTAATTCATACAAACTCGGTCAAAAACGGACGCTAACATGTGTACGGACTTACGGCAAGTATTCCTGTGTATCTATATTACATACCTACATTATTACTTGTCTTAACTCTAACGAAAATAAGTCATTTATAATATAGTTTGTAGATGATGTGTTTCTTTCTGCTGTGTACGGTCTCGTGGCCGATTGTCCTCGTCGCCCATCCTAGCATGCTCTTCGGACCTGATGGGGAACCACGAAAAACCATGTCAGGATGGAAGCTTGTCTCACGGAATCTCGAAGTATCATCTTAGTTTAGAAATTTACGAAACTATTCTACACGTGTTTGATATTAACTGCCGTTTTGTAGTCTTCGATGTAAACATTGGTGGAAGATCTAGTGTTAATGCTTCATGTAGCTTCTTCGGTATGATACGCCCTTAGCCGATATCACGTATGGGATTGTATACCTTTTCTGTTTCCAACATCTTCGTGATCGCATTGCAAGTTCACTATAGCTTGGTCCAATTTTTTTCTTCCATGTAGTCACTCGACGTTAGGCACCATGGTGACAGCAACGTCAATAAGGGTAGTCTTTTGTGTCTCTTCTTGTCAATTATAATTAATCGGTCTGTTGTGGATGTAGCGTTTTGGGTACTGTCTATAAACTGTGCTGTGTCGTAATATAATTTGAATCTTTGCTATCTAGTACTTTCTCCCGGTTTGTATCTGTAGTAAGGTGTGTGTTATCATGATGAGGTGTATGATTGGATAGTTTTTGTGTGGATAATGTTAGCTACTTGGTTATGTCTTAGATGGTAATCCGTTTTGACATAGTGACTCTGGCACCCGGATAGATGTGTTCGATTGTTTCACCCTTTACACTACATTTTCTACATTGATCCGTTTACTGATCCGCCATCTGTATAATGTATTTTTTAAATTTTCGTTGCAATCACTCTCGTCTTGACAAAGGCCAGCATAAAAACCTTCTGTTTCTCCAAATAGTTCCCCAGTTGTATTTAACCACCTATTTGATGTTTAATATCTACGTGACCTTTATGTTAGTTCATCCTAATGTCTCTTGTAGTAGGGTCTTTTTGAGAGGACGTAACTCTTGTTGAAGCGCAGTTATGAGTTTCCCTTGTAGAATTGACACGTTTCGTTTGCTTAGATTGATGTGGATTTAATGATTTTTCAGTAGCACCACAGCCTATGCAAGTGTTGATTGGTGCTCTTTGTATTAAAAAAATATTTCTTAAAATGTTTAGTTGTTTATAATATAAGTTTTTCAGATCAATTTAGAGGCCTCGCCCCCCTCCCCTCCTGTTCTCTGGAAGTGTCAATCTCTCTATTAGGTCTAGAGGTTGTTCACAAAAATTAAAACGGCAAAAAATAGTAGGAAGGTTTCACTTGGCAAAAATGTTGTCATAAGGTCAAAGAAAAGCGATACAAGAAGGGGAGCCACGAAAATGTCCCTTAGGATTCAAAATGTGCGGCCATTGAATAAATAGGCCTATTATTTACTATTGGAGTGTAAAAAGACCCCCCCTCCCCGTAAAAAGTTAGAAAGGTGCTACATGGCAAAAAAATATTCTTAAGATGTTAAAAATGGTTGACAGTGGGGAGCATAAAAAATGACCCTTACGATAACATGGCCGCACATGTTTGAAAAGTAGGTAATTATTTTAATTTTTGGAATACTAAACATACTGAAAATACATGATAAAAACAGGTGCCACTTGGCCACTAGGCTCTTCTTAAGATCATAGAAAAAAGTTTACAGAGGGGGAGCAAGAACAATTACCGCTTACAATTCAAAATGGCGGGCCATGAATGATAAGGTGTATCAAATTATCTTCTGATTTTTAATGTAAAAAAGACGGCAAATAATGAATAGGAAGGTGTCCATTGGCCAAAACGTTGTTTTTTAGATGTTAATGAAGGTTTACACGAGGGGGAGCCAAGCAAACAGCCCTTACGATCCCAAAATGGCCGCCACGAATTACAATTGCGTACCTTAGTCTACTATTTGGAATGTTAACAGACGGACTAAATAATGATAGAAAGGTGCCACTTTGCAAAAAGAGTACTCTCAAGATGTTGTGTATGGTTTATAGTGGGGAGCCAAGAAAAATTTTCTTACTTATACGATTTCAAAATGGTCGCATGATTTTAAATGGTATGTTTCCTATTCGAATGTAAACAGGACGGCAAATGATAAAAATGGCCACTTGCCAAACATTTTCAAATGCTGCTATCATGGTTTAAGGGGGGAGCCAAGAAAAATTCCCTTACAATTCAAAATGTCCGCATGATGAAGAATGTGTATTGTTCCTATATTCCTAGATTACATTTAAATTAAATTTAACGTACTATATTATAGTGAAACACAAAACATGTAGGGCCTACGAGATTTCTAATGACGTGGACATGAGCACTTCATCCTTACATCTGTTACAGTTGAAATTGAGGTTCGTTTATAATAATATGTCTTAATCCTCAGGAATCCTGAATTATGGATAAAAATAATATATAAAGTACTGAATATAGCGTAACGAGATGAATACCATCCAGAAATAAAAGAGATTTATATATTAATCCTTAAACTTTTAAAAAAGTCTATGATACACTTTTCTAGCACTGGGTTTACCTGGCTGTTGCAGCAGTTCAGTCGGCAGTGAGAAATAAACAAGGAAAGGGAAGCCGGCATCGTGCGAGGAGGATAGTGTGATGCATCCTTTCTTACACGAGCACTTGACAAGCTCTCTGCAGAAGTCCCAGCATCTCCGGCAGTCTAGTCCATTTGGATGCCAAACTCCACCCATCGAGAACCATCCCCATATCTTTAGGTAATGAAGAAATTGGCGTAAAAGTATCAGCACTTCCCAACAAGATGGGTGCCTCCTTGATAGCAGCACACTCAATGTGAAGCTGGAGTGCGTTCTTAAATAGGAGGAAGACTGTCAACACTTTTGTTCTTCGATGTAACAAGGATTTCCTTGCTTCATGACTTATTCTACATCCTTGGTGCGTTCGTACAAAAGAAAAGATTAAGTGTTTCTAAGACCGCTTGAGTGAGATATTGAAACGTTCTGCAAACGGACAGGAATAATTTCATTCTTTGTTTGTACTTGTTTTTGTTCTCGTTACTCACCATTACTCTGGAAAATGAAAGACTTTGTCTTCACAATGCCACAAACAAGCAAACGTGTTATTCCATTTAGCAAATCACGCTGGTACACAGTTTGAGTTTGCAGAAGTTGTGGACCAACTGGTTCTTTATCGTATCGTCTCAAAATGCTGAGGCCGCCAAGTGCGGGTATTTCATTGTTGATTCTCTTGAATGAGGGCTGAGGCCGCCCGCCTCATTTGGTCACGTGATGGATCACCGGATCCTCTCCCAAAAGGGGCAAGAAAAAAATTGCATTGGAAAGTAGGAAAACTCATTCGATAATTGTTCACATCCGCTTTCATGAAATTTCCTGTGCCGTTGCAAGAACGTTTCGCAAAACCACTCAAGAACGGTTCTTAGAACGTTATGGGTATTTTGTACGACGCACAAACGGATGTAGGAAAAGATCAATGAAGCAAGGAAGAGTCCTTTTCACTATCGATGGAACAAAAGTAGTTGTGACAGCCTTCCTCCCACTCAAGACGCACGCAATTCACATGTCAGCGTGCTGCTACATCAAGGAGAATCTTATGGGGAAGTGCTAATACTTTACGCCATTTCGTCATCACCCTAAAAGCAATGAGGATGGTTCTGAATGGTGGAGTTTGTCCATCCAAAATGCGCTAGACGGCGGAGATATGGGACTGCCTGCAGAGAGCTTGTCAAGTGCTCGTGATAGAAAGGAGCATCACACGATGATCATGCAAAGATGCCGCTTTCCCGGTGCATTGTATGTTCCAATCCCAAACTGCCGCTGAACGCTTGTAAACCAGGAAAGCCCAGGTCTTAGAAAGTTATTATAGACTTTAAAAAAGTTTAAGGATAAAAATAGATAGCTCTTAAATTTAGGAATGGTTATCATCTCGTTACAGCTATGTTCACTGTTCAGCACTTTATATATAATATGAGATATCTATATATATATGAGTCTGTATTATGTTTTCATATTTCCGTTTTCCTGGAGGATGAACCACGGGGTCAATTCAAAATATAACAAAGAAGTAAGGACGAGGTGCTCAAATATCCACGTTATTAGAAATCTACATAGATGTCTTGTTTCATATTATAAGATCTATTAAATGTATCAAAAGAATATAGGAGAAACAATATACAATTTTTAATCCATGGCAGCCATTTTGAATTGTAAGGGAATTTTCTTGGCTTCCCCCACTGTACAACCAATATACAAATCTTGAAAATTTTGCCAAGTGGCCTTTTTATCCTTTTGCCGTCTGTTTCACATTCGAAATAGGAAACCAATAACATTTTCAATTCATGGCGACGGCATTTTGAAGCGTTTAATGACATTTTTCTGGCTCCCCCCACTGTAAACCATACACAACATCTTGGAGGAGCATTTTTGCAGTGGCACATGTCTATCAATTTATTTTACCGTCTGTTAACATTCAAAATTGTAGACTAAAGGGTACGCAATTGTAATTCGTGGCGGCCATTTTGGAATCGTAAGGGCTATTTTGCTGGAGCATCCCCCCTCTGGAAACCGTCTTGACATCTCAAGAAAAAGTTTTGCCAAATGGACACCTTACTATCATATTTTCCGCCTTTTTACATTAAAAATCGGAAGATAGTTATAACACCTTGTCATTCATGAGCCGCCATTTTGAATACTAAGAGATATTGTTCTTGGCTCCCCCTCTGTAATTTTTCTATAATTTAGAAGAGGCCTTAGTGCTAAGTGGGCACGTTGTATCATTTATTTTCAGTATGTTTATATGTCCAAAAAGTAAAATAATACATATTTTCAAACATGGCGGCCATTTTGAATCGTAGGGGTCATTTTTTATGCTCCCTTCATTGTATACCATTTTTAACATCTAAAGAATATTTTTGGCATGTAGCACCTTCCTAACGTATTTACCGTCCTGTCACACTCAAAATACGGTAAATAAAGCCTATGCATTCAGCGCCGCCATTTTGAATCCATAAGGGACATTTTTCGTGCTTCCCCTTCTTATCGCTTTTCTTTGACCTTATGAACAATTTTGGCCAAGTGTGAACCTTCTACTAATTTTTCGCCACGTTATTTGGGATTCATCGATGAACAGCCTGTACTATATTGCCTGCCATTTAGGATGATTGCATTCTGGTTAGTAAGTTGTAGTACGAGTTAATATTCCATCGCGTGGATGTCTGTCTGCTGGTCATTTAGCTGATAGAATGAATATGTCAGTACTGGTATAGCATATGTATTTATTGCTGTCGATCTTGCTTTTACCGTTTAGTTGCGTCGTGTAGTATAGATTTTAGTCCGCCTTATTTAGTATTATTTTATTATTTATTATTATTATATTTTAGTATTATTATTATTATTATTATTATTATTATTATTGATCATAGCAGTTGTCGAAAAAATTGCTGCCACCGACTGGGGTTCGAACCCAGAAACCCCCTCGGCTTAACGTGCCATAGGCTTTACCAATTAAGCTTACCGGGACCACAGAACAACCTTTACGAAACTGCTATTTTGTTGTGACTGTTGACTTACATGACATAAAATCCAACAGAAGACTTGACAAGGTAGATGTCAATATCTGAACGAGATCGCATGGATAAATTCAATCACGTCTCATCTCCCATGAGTTGGTTATAACCCCAGTGGGGCAAAATTTTTCACAACTGCTATGAATCAATAACCTATGTCCCTTAAAGCGGGCTATGCTTAAAAACCTCATATCATTATTATATTATTTATTATTATATTATTATTCTTATTATTATTATTATTTATTATTATATTATTATTATTATTATTATTATTGAAGAGAAATTAAACATTGACGGGATGTTTCGTCGCGTCGTGGTGGTGAATAACTTACATTATCTTGATTCCCGACGTAGCGTCCCACTGTGGAAGACATTTTCAAGGGATTGCTGGGTCTTATCGTTTGTTGCCTCTGGTGCAAACGTTCACTCTTCTGGAACTGCCACGATGGCGGTGGACACGGCTATAGTTGTGGTTGTGTTGTTGTGGTGGTGTGGGTTTTGGGAAAAGGTGGTGGGAGGTGGTGTAGTGGTGCTAGGGGTCTAGGGGATGAAGAGTGCTGTGTTTGAATCTGAGAAGTGGTAAGTTCTTGGATATGATCGCATTTTCTCTGCTGAGAGGTGATTAATTAAATTAATGGAAGGAATCCAACGAATCCACTAAAGTTTGTAGCCACTAAATCTGCCCATTCATATTGTCTAGGTGTGTCCGAAATTTCAATTGACTCCCTTAGGAGTCTAGGCCATAACGCCCAGCTTAGCTTGGCAAATTATTTCGTTTCATCAAAGAAGAATCTCATGCTTTGAGTCAGCCATATTGTCTATCGGCCGCTTTAGCAAAGTCGCAGACAATTCGGACGTGACCCTTGTTACAATGTTTTATAGGTTCTTTTACCCTTGGTTGCCACTGTCACCTTAAAGTCTTGGCCTAACATAGCTACAGCCACACTTGCAAGGGGATTTTATAAAAACTCCACTTCCGCTAGAGGTAATGGTCCTTTGGCGACTCACATGGGTAGAAATTTTATTTATAGCTTAAATCACTGTCTTGAGGTCTAGCCTTCCAAGATACCGTGCTATGCGATCAGTAGTAAATTTCACATATGGCAGGCGGAAGCGAGTTTCGGAGGATTCAGGATTTCTCAAGTCAACAATTCTTTGTTTACCTCAGTTCTGGTGAAAGCCCGCCGGATGTTGGACCGCACTATACCATTGCTCTTTTACTGTTTTTGTACTAATTTACTACTTGATACGCATAGCACGTTATCTTGGAAAGCGAGACATCAAGACAGTATTTAAGACCTTATAAATAAAATTCTTACCATGTTGAGATCGCCAAAGGACCACAGTACATCTAGACCGCGGACAGTGGGAGTTTATTAAAATCCCTTGCAAGTGTGGCTGTAGTATGTAGGCCAGACTTGAAGGACAGGGTGGCAACAAGGGAGTAAAAGAACATGCAAAAAACATTTGTAACAAGGGTCACGATCGAATTGTCCGCAAGTGCTAAGCATGCCATAGAACAATATGGCTGACTTCAAGGATGCGATTCTTTGTGATGAAACGAAAAAAATAATTGCCAAGAAGCTGCGTTATGCCTAGACTCATAAGGGAGTCAATTGACAATTTCGAAAAACACCTAACAATAATGAATGGAGATGTAGGTGGCTGAAAACTAGTGATTCGTGGATTCCTGACCATAATTTAATAATCACCTCTCAGCAGGAGAAAATGCGATCAAACCAAGAACTACCACCAGATCAACAACGCATTCAACATGCATCTTCATCCACAAGACCAACCTACACCACTACCACCCCCTCCACAACCACCTCAACCACCACAACAACAAACAACAACAACAACAACTAGGAGCCGGTTCTCCACACGCCATCCTGGCAGTGCCAAGAAGAAGTGAACCGTTTGCAACAGAGGCAAACACGCGAAAAGACCAGCAAATCCACTTGAAAACTGTCTTCCACAGTGAGGACCGACGTCGGGAAATCAAGAATATGAAGTTATTCACCACCACGGACTCCGCGACGAAAACATCGTCAATGTTCTAAATTTCTCTTCAATATATCGGGTCGCGCAAGCATAACTTTGTGAATTATATTATATTTATTATTATTATATTATTATTATTATTATTATTATTATATTATAATTATTATTATTATTATTATTATTATGATTATTATTATTATTATTATTATTATTTATATTATTGTTATTATTATGAGGGAACGTTTATTTATTTGTGTTTTGTTATTCAAAGTTGAATTGTTTAATAAGGCTTTATAATTTATATTGGTAAAAACATTATGTTGGAATTTGCCATGGAATCTGCATTCCGTATCTATGCATGTACGAAGTATGTATTAATTGTCATTAGAATATAACCCAGAGACAAGCTTATCAAAGCTTTGTGGGCAATCGAACTAAAATTGAAATATTCATCTGTAAAGAAAACTTATTGAAATAAAAAAAATAAATATATATATATATATATATATATATATATTATTATATTATTATTCTTATTATTATTATTATTATTATATTATTATTATATTGTATTCGGTCACAAGCAGCCGTGCGAGCGGGAAGTGCCTTGCCTCGCCTGTGCGCACTGCATTAGATAGATAGCAATGTCGTGTGGTAAGGAAGCGCAGGAATTGCTAGTGATGGGGATTACGTATCTTGATGGGGGGTTCGAAAGAATTATCATGTCCAAAACTGTTCGGGGTTTAAAAACGGGCGACGTACAATTCTAAATCGCAAGAAAGTAAATTCGCTGTGGCGTTGTGTCAAGTGTCGAGACCCGAAAAGAAGAACAGTGAAAGCGGAAGAGACAGTTACACTACAAACCTTTGAAAGTTGTTTGGGAAACTGCGCAGTGAAATCAAGAAATTAAAAATAACTTTTTCTTTGAGGGACTTAAAAGAAAAACTTATTGAAAAGTGATCGTGCAATTCAAAACTAGTTGAAGAAGTGAGTAGCTGTCAAGGACAAGATTATAGAGGACCTAGCCGCCGAACAGGTAAATGATCTTGATCAGACGTAGAACAAAAACATTTGAGATTTAATGTGATAGAATGTGACACACGAAAACATAGAAACCATTGTGAGGTCTATTGCGGATAAATTAAATGTAGAGCTAGAAAGACTATGACATCGACGTGGTTCCATCGAGTTGCCAGCAGAAACAAAGATTACCCTTCCAAAGTTGTAGTTCAATTTACTGTCGGAAAAAAACGCGACGAGATATTAAGGCAGCCCGGACGGACTGCCCGTAAAAAACAGCGTGACGCGTCATTCAGGGAGTACCAAAAAGAAAAGGGACTTCGGATATTTTATTAACGAACATCCTTTCTCCCTATTTCCGCAATTTATTTGGCAGGTCAAGCAGAAGGCAAGGTTCGTGGGGTACAAAATTGTCTCCGGTTCACGACGAGGATAATTTGTGCTCGTTAAAGACGAGCAAGCAGTCAATGGTTGTGGTCAAGATAAAGAGAGAGGGGACATTGACATACAAACTGAAGTAAACAGGCTGTACGATCTATATGGACTTATGTCTCAAGACGATTTGAAGGTGTGATTGGACATGGAAAATACGGACAGTTCTGGACGATTGGTGCATAGAAAATTGTAAAGGTTAATGTTTTACACTTAAAAATTAGAGGGTCTATAAGGAAACAAATTGGGACGAACTACTCGTAGTATTGCAAAACCAGATAAATAAATCCATATATTAGTCTTAAGTGATGAAGTTAATGTTTTAGAAAGAAAGCTCAGTGTACAAATAGATGGTTATAATCGTTATGTGTAAACTACGACTTAGTAAGAGAGGGGTGGATTAATACTATTTGTTAGCAAAATGTGAGGTTTATGAAATAGAAGATTATGAATCATAGTTTGAAGGATTTGTGGTAACCTGATTATAGGAGCAGGAAGGGTTGTATCACTGTTATGTGTATTAGAACCTACTGATTACAATTTCAAAATTAGAGGTTATTAACGAAAAGAAACTATGGATGCAAAATAAAAAATAAACATTGCATATATATTGGTGATTCAAATATTGATGTACTCGATTCATAAGATGTCAGAGTTCAGTTGTATCAAGCGTGTTTAGCAACTAGTGGGTTTGTACAGTGTGTCACTGCAGCAACGCGGAGAGGAAATAGTTAATATAGGCTTAGCAGTACCTGGTATAGACCATGTTTCATCCGAGAGGTATTGACCTAGTATGTCAAAACAGCGGTATATACAACAAAGATAGCGATCAATATATGATATTTTTTAAATTTTTTATCGTGGGAAACCTGTTATAGGGTGCAAGTAGCCCCTCTTCAGGTGAACTAGGTATGAGCGGATAGGAAATGTGACGGGAGCCGGAGGGCTATTTAAGAGGAGCCTCAATCCCTTGGCATTCGCCTGACGATGAGGAAACCCCCCCGAAAAAAACTTCAGTCAGGATGACGGGTCTCGACGGGATTCGAACCCGGGACCTCCACCGAATCAGGAGTCGAGCGAAGTTAGCGCCCGAGCCAACACTGTCGGTTGACTATATGATAGTTGCAATACACAGGAATTGACCTTGTTCTTAATACAATAAACGAACCCGTTGCGAAAAAATGTATTAACGAAAGCTAATTAGTGGAAGCGTTAAAACGCATGAAAATGGGTAAATAATTATTATCAGCAAGAAGTGGTATCCCTTATACGATCAATACAGACCCCCCCCCCCCCTCACCATTTTAAAATAGCCTACGGATGTGGCTTGCTAATTTTTAAAGAGTCGAACGAAGTTTAAAAGAGGAGGAATAACGTGTGATGACGAAAGAGTTATTAAAATCGTAAAGGAAAGAGATAGCGCAGTTATTTTCAAGGTGGGAAAAAAAATGTCCGCAATAGTGGTTATTTTAAAAATGAATATAGGATAGATTATAATAGGTTAATAAAGTAGAAACAAATAAAAATATAATCGATGGTAAACGGCATTACTATGTACATGCATTAGAAAAGGGTAAAGAACTGACAGAAAAAACCACGTGGCAAAATAGAAATGGAAAATAATCGGGTCGGAAAAGGAAAGAACAGTTTGAGGAAGTTGAATAAATTTTAGGTAGACAATGATACAATTCAAACAGCTTAGAATTTTGCAAATACCTGTAGATGAAACTGAAACATATTTGTTCCACATTTGCGACATTAAGGACTTGTGTCGATAACAATATGAGAGATAATGCATACGAGCAACAATTAAGTCAGATATACGTGCCTCCTATTTCAGCGACCGGAGGAGTCAAAGAAATATACTTAAATGAATAAATAAAAAAAGTCAGGTTATTGACGGAATTAGAGTTAGATTTGCAAAATTAGTTGATGAGAGCAGTCCAGTTATTGCCCTATTTATTAACTTATCCTTGAAGGAGGGTATTATTCCTAGAAACGTTGAAAAACATCTGTTGTCAGGCCAAGTTCAAAAAGCGCGACCATTTGAAAATATGTGCAATTATAGGCCAATTGCCATTATGGTCCGTAGAACATTGAAAAAATCTTGAAAGTACGTGGCCAAATTGGCTTAATAGATTACATGGACGAAATTGAAAATAATAAAAACGGAAAACAATATGGATTTCAAAGAGGGAAAAAGTCTACAGTAGACCTTTTGGCATCCTTTATGTAACCTAGTTAATACTATAAGCTAGACGAAATTTTACAAACATCTTTTATGTATGTTATCGATTATAAAAAAGCATTTGACACCCTGATTTCATAATAGCTGCCTATCTAGATGCGTGGAAAGTTTAGGAGTATAGAGGTACTCTGTTAAATGGTTTTAAAATTATTTTCATTGAGCAGAAAGTTAATGTAAGAATAGGCGAAGGTGTATAGTGAAGCCAAAAGACATGTAGCAGTGGCGTACCACAAGCTCTATTTAGGACCTCAAAACTTTACTTAAATATGTAAATATTATGGTCTAATGTATATCACCTTGTATTATGTCCCCCCCCCCCATTGTTTGTACGCTGATGGACTTTGGCTTTAGTGTGTATCCATAAAAACGTATAAAAATTGCAGAAAGATACTTGCAA
This sequence comes from Sweltsa coloradensis, assembly GCA_024449915.1. NCBI lineage: Eukaryota > Metazoa > Arthropoda > Insecta > Plecoptera > Chloroperlidae > Sweltsa > Sweltsa coloradensis. The sequence goes on from JAMZAV010001848.1 coordinate 104,700, forward strand.
AATGATTTTCTAAATTTACTCAGGGGAAACCTATGACGTAAGGCTATCGTAAATATTGAAAAAACAAAAGTATTGTGCACATTTCTATGCCGCTAAAGCGAGTCGAAATACCTAATGTATCAATGTTATTGCCCACAATTTTGAATGCTTACCACTGAACGCGGGTAAAATGATCGGATTGTTCGCTCTTGTGAACAATCAATTGCAACTGTTACAGCCCATCCGTATGTGGGGGTGGAGATTGATAGTAAACTTTAGGGAATATACAAGCTGAGAAAATATGTAAATCGCTTTAAGGTCATGACGCTTACCAATTATATGCAGTTTAAGTATTTTACCATTTTAAAATATGTTAAAGATGGTTTATATAGCCCTTGCAGAGTCGGTTATTTCTTACGGTCTGTTAATTTGGGAAATGCCTTCGTTATCACAGCTAAATAAGCATAATCTCTATTCAAAATTAAAATAATGAAGATGATCACTTTTGAACACAAATAATTTAAGCACTTTAGAATGTTGAGACTACAAAACGTTTTTACCTTTACAGAAATTATTCAATAATAAATTAGTTTTGTAAACATTGTTTTCGTTAATACTCACAAAAATTGTATAAATCACCACTACTTATACTCGCTCCCAATCTTCGGAAGTATACAGTTGCCACGGGTTGCAATAAGTATGGTAAAGAACACTTAGCTACACCTATACCTTCTTTTCTAATAGTATTCCGAAGAACATCAGAGATTTAGAGGATATTTATGAAAATCAAAGAGAGCTAAAGGCATTTGTACTTACGAAATATGCAGTGAAGTTTAGGGTTGTTGTTGTATTTGTACTTTGTGAATTTGTTACATAAGTGTTTCAGTATTTAATGTAACATGAATTAGCACTCTAATTATTTCAACTGTGCTACATCTGTTCTATTCAATGGTTATTCACTGTATATCTGCCAAAACTGTGCTTCACAAAACTGTTTTGGATGGTATAAGTATTTAATAATTTGCACATAATGATTTTTTTATCCTACTATTTTAATCTTTTATTTGTTGTTCTATATTTTTATTTTCATTTATTTTTTATTACCACGCGAGTCATTCACTGCTACTGTTTACTTCACTAATTATTGTATTCTATCTAGAATTTTGAAATATGAATTATTAAAAATCATTATTCACATGCAGATTTTTTTTTATTTTTTTTTTTTTTTTTGTCTCTAACATGTTCCACAGTTAAGCTATCTTGTGCAGCTTGTGGATGGCCGAACTTGTTTGATAAAAAAAATTTATGAGAGATATGTTATTTCAATATAAAAAAAATATATATATATATATAAATTATTATTATTATTATCTATTATTAGTAGTATTAGTTATATTATTATTAGTATATTATTATTATTATATTATTATTAGTATTATTAGTAGTAGTATTCAAGTAGGTTAAAGTACGTATTCTCGTTGTGAATTATTATTTCAGTTTTAATTTTAGCCTTATGAACATTATGTGTGTAATAAAATTAAATTTTTCTTTTTCTTCTTCTTCTTTTTTTGTAAAATTTCAATTCTGTCTGTCTGATCCATGTACAATATAATATGTTTTATAATCCACAGACAAGCCGATATGTGGCTTTGTGGACAACGATGTCAAATTGTTTATTGTAAAAAAAGAATGTAATATTCATTATAATATAAAAAAATATATATATATTATTATTATTATTATTATTATTATTTATTATATAATATTATTATCATAAGATTATTATATTAGTATTAATATTGATTCAGAGCAGTTGTCGTAAAATTTGCCTCGACTGGCGGTTCACCCAGAACCTCCGGCTTATCCGTGCCACTATAAGAGCTCTACCCAATTGAGCACTCCGGACAACAGAACAAACCCTTACTAAATGCTAGTTGTTCGTGACGGTTGACTTCCATTGACCATAAATCCAACAGAAAGACTGCCAATGTAGCGTCAAATCGAAAGATCAAAACCCATGGATAAAACTCCAATCACATCTCATCTCCCATGAGTGGGTTTAGTATCAAACAAAACATCGCCAATAAGGAATAACATAGGGGACTATCTTCATGCCCCGTGACCCTTGGGAGCATTTTGACAGAAGAAAAATATTGTCTATTATGACGTACTCGACTACTTTTCTCGTAAATTTTCCCGCTCTGTTTTGTTTTGTAATTTTGGACAAGTGGTTGGTCAAAATATGTGATGTTATGAAAAGGGCCGTAATTTCGGCGAAACGCATATTGCGTGTTTGAGTGTATATTGTGTAGACTTTTAAGTCAGATGTATAAGGCACATTTAAGATTATTTTTATGGTATGATGGGATCTAGTTCTAGTATCTATGTGATTTAAGGAAATCACAAAACGCTCAATTTTTGCGGACAGTATTTTCGCGGGGACGGACATCGAACACACGTCCTTTAGAGCCAACGCTAGGGACAGCAGCCCTTATTGTATGTGCCGCCGTGGACGACATGGAACCACGTCATCGTAGAGCCTTTGCTTAGGACCAGCGCTCTAAATCGTATGTGCACCAGACATAAAATATGCTTTTTTCCTTTTAATATTTTGGAATCGTCGCACCGGCACAAATGATACATTCCGGTATGTCTGTGCTATCGCATGTTCAACAAACCAAATGAGTCTAACGAGTTTGAGGATGACTAGTAGTGAATAGTATTGTCACCACCTTTGTTCGTCGGAGGTTCCGACGTCGGCGATGTGATAACCACAGTAGTAGTGGCAGCAAGAGTATTAGCAGCATGGAGTTCCGCCTCGGTTCCAGCCATAGCGCTCACACTGGACGGGGGCACGAGCGCGATGGTGAATACAGACCCGAGGGGCCAGAGCGACTGTGAGGGACAGGAGGAAGTGTGGGGGAGGAACAGAGGACAAGGAAAGATGCATAACACAATACGGAACACAAATGACGAGATAGAGGATCGTTGCAATAATTCAATCAGAATCTTCCTTTATGCTATAACTTACATCGCTGGGAAAGATATGATGTTTGCAATTGCGAGTTGCCATAGCAGAGTGATATTATGGAAGTGCAGTGTGCAACACATACAAACATAGTTGGGGGACGGTGGCGTATCCAGAGGGCACGTAGGGGCTTGCCTTCCCCCCCCCCCCCGAAATCCAAGCTTTATATTAAATTCTGCAAATCAATCTAGGTTTATCCAAAAACTAAATTCATTATTAATTTATTTTGTTTTTTTGTCAGCATAGCCCCTTGACTTTTTCTTAAACACATAAAAAGTAAAACAAAAAAAACACTCACAACTACGTGTTTTTAACAAAAAAACTAACTGCGGCGCTATGTATTTGGAGGGGTGCGTCCCCCCACACCCCACCTGAGTTGTTTGTACTAAGCCCAAGTTTCTGCGCATATGTGAAAAAATGTTACACGCGTTTGTCTATGTAAGAAAAGTTGGAATAAAAAATAAGACTACCATTTTTAGTCTTAAAATTATGTTTGGTTTCAAAGTAAGGGGTGGGTGGGGGGGGGGTTCAGGTAATGTCGACACTCTCCATAGGGGATGTGGGGGTCCAGCCCCTGGCAAGGGGCGGGGGGGGGGGCTAAGTCGTCACGTGTGGTCGTTGTCATCGTTATTGTCGTGGTCGTGAGTAGTGCTCGTCAAGGGAGGGGGGGGGGGGGGGGGAGAGTCCTTGACGACTTCCTCATGTAATAACTTATATTTGCGAGGACGGCCTTTTCCTTCTAACCTTGTCTTAGAGGAAGAATAGAGGGATAAAATGTAGAGGAATTGCAGAGGATAACTGGGCCAAATTCTATTCCGAGGGTTTAGACTTGATAAAAATATATTCATTATTGTTATCTTATTTATATTAAAAAAAAATACATGCACCCGATAAAATCATCATCAGCAATCGTCAAAAAATCAACAAGTGAGTCTGTATTTATTTTTTAATATGCCATGATAAATATCATGAGCGCGCACTAACAAAGGTGGTTGCAATGTCCCGAAAAACCGTATAATCTTATCTATATATAGATTGATGTGGTATTATAGACAGAAATGAAAAAAGTAGCCTCCACCGGGGATGAACCTGGTATCGATGACTGTCCGGGCCTTTGCTCTCAACGGAGGCTAGGAATACAACAGATTACATTTCTGTTATTCTTGGTGTGTGTGTCAATACATTGTTTAACAACTAGGAAGAGAGATTACACGGCCTGTTAGACTACATACGAAAGAACACGAGAAATGACAAACCATCTCGTATAACCCCTATAGTTATGATATATGATGTTGAACCTTGGTTTTTATAGTAGGCGGCACTGAGGGACTAACGTGATGAGTATGAGGTATGACTTTTTCTGGTTATAGTAGATGGTTTGCATCATCGAGTCATTCGTATGTAGTATAATAGCCCAGTGCAATGCGCTCTAACGTTATTCAACTGTGCTATCAAACCTAAGAAATATAACATAATTTAAACATGTTGTCTTCAGCTCAGTTGAGTAAGATCATGGCTCCGGACAGGCCAAGGTCCCGGGTTCAATCCCCGGGAGAAACGATTTTATTTATGTATTTAATACATCAGAAAAGCGTCATAGTCGTCTACTATAAAACCCATGTTATGTTAAACCGTTAACAGATTAATTCAATCGATCAGTCAATATTAGAACAGAGACTTGATGTTGCGTTCTTGAAAACAACAAGAAAAGTGGTGGTTATTGACAACCACGCAGAACTGGACAGTAGGCCTAACGGGTGGTATTTGCAGGACAAGAGTGACTCGTCCCCACGATGGGACACAGTATTAAACGTATTATAGAGGACTTTTTCCTCGCGTCCAAAATGGTTAAAAATTAAACAACGGCTAGTTTGTGCCGAACTGCATTCTTTTTGCGTTCGCTTCTGGTTTAATTTTCCACGTTTTTTCCCACAAAAAAAAACTCCACGGAGCAACAATATGTCTTTGGTACGCTTTTCCGGTACTACGTTGGACCGTCAACGTCGTCCCGGTTGTGCAAAAGAAAATCAAAATCGAAGCCCTTTTAATTTTTTTGAAAAAATTCGAGAAAATTTTTTTTCCAGGGTTTTCGCAATTTTTTCTGAAGTCACATTTAATAGGAGACGTTATAAAGAAACCCAATCCAATTTCTTTGGTCACGCGCCCCGTTATTTCGAGCCCAAGGAACCAAAATCGGACAAATGGGTACATTTTACCTTTTTCACGATAGAACACGAACACGAACATATACAAACACAAAGTTCATCAATTCTACACTTTAAACCCGGGTTTTAATAATTTTGGACCAAGTTTTTCTTCTGAAAAATTTAAGGAGCGGTACGGGTGGAAAAGTCGACCAAATTTTGTGTGATACTTACGGGCTGCGCTTTTAGTGCGACCCCTTTGGGTTTCCTTTTTTAATTGCCATTGATCCAGAAAGAAATAAAATTTATTCTTGAGTGCACCCATCTCTTCGGCCAGAGTATTTTAGTTTTCTTTTGGGTCCTCAGCAAGAGAGCATCTTTTCCCCCCCTGCTTCTTTTAGCAACGTTTTTTTTTTGGTATATGATTTTAACATCATTTGACAAAGATAAACAAACCCTTTTTAGACGATGGATTTGATTCTTCCAAAATACCGGTATGGTTTTTTTATTTCTGCTGCTCTATAATTTTTGTCTTCCTTTCCCAAAGGGAGTAGTTGAATTCGACCCGGTTTATTTGTTTGGCATAGAGGCACTTTGCTTTTCTGCGTCGCTGCCATTACTGCGACCTCGACAGCCCCACAATTACCTGTTTATCTGCATTGCCCGAATCATTCCCCCTCAAAAGTGTCAGGGCAAGAACATGAAAAATACCCCTTTTTGGCGGCCCAAAAAATATACAAAACGACTATCCGCCGTAAAACAGTTAGCAGTATTAAACACATTAAAAAAAAACTTACCACATATTCACAACTTTTATTTCCATCACTTCCATTCAACAATATATTAAAATATTTTTGCTACATTTTGTTTCTTTAGGTCCCTGCAGTTCCCACAATTTTGGTTTTTATTTAAAGGGAAATTTGTTTTTTTTTATAAAAAAACCCGATATCCTGTTTGGGTTTTGGGTAATTTTTTTGTGGTTGTCATAAAAAAAGTTGGGCCCCTACCCCTTTTTTGTTTGGGTCGTCGTTATATTTTGACATTGTTTGGTCCTCTTAAGTTTTTTTGTTTTTTAAAAAAACCAAATTTTCTTAAGACTAAAACAATAACATTTAACAAAAAATCGTTCCTCTTGGACAAAACCAATTAGGGGGGAACGGACCTTTCACAAAAAAATGCTGTTGCTGCTAGGCCTAAATCACTGACATTTTTGGATATGACACGTTTTCTTCTTTTTTTTACAAAAATAAAATCAACCCAAAAACGCTACCGCCCTCTCAAGGGAACAATTTCGATTTTTTACACTTGCATTCCGGACGAGTAAAAAAATAAATTAAAAAAAATTTAAAACAATTTTTTGTAATGAATTTTAGTATTTTCCCAAAAAATAGCCCCAACATGCACCCAGGGGGGACACATTAGTTTATTTAAATGGAAAAATTTTTTGGGGAACCCCAAAAACATGAGTTTTTACAGCTGTAATAAAATGGGAGAAAAGTATAAAAACTAAGAGCGTGTTTTTATAACACATAATATTTCCAAAAAAAAAGATGGGGTCGTAAAAAATTTGTTCCGGAATGCCAGTGTTTACCCCAAAATTTTTTTTATCCCTACAGGATCAGAAGAAAAATCCCCCGGTGAAAAATTTCCTACGGGTCTTAATGGTCAGGGATTGATTGGTGTATTAGTGCACCATATGCAGGACTAATATATGTAATTTTCCCAAAAATTTTCCCACAATGTTCCCCGGGGGGACCAGATTTATGTTATGTAACTGCAAAATTTTTTGAAGAATCCAAATATTACTCAATTTTTTTCGCTGTAAACAAAAGTATAGAAAATGTATGAAAACCTAGAGCGTGTACTATATGCATATGCCCAAAACAAAATGGGGTCGTAAAAAACTTAGGCTCGGAAGGGCAGAAATGTCTACCCCCAAAAAATTATCCCTAAGGTATATCCCAATAGGATAAAAGAAAAAAAAATCCATCGAGGTTTTGAAAAATTCCTACTGGTTTAGGGGGGCCCCGGGGCGGGGGATCATGAACTCTGGTGAGTTTTGATGGGCCCCCTCCTTTTGAAAACCGTGTAGGACATAACAGTATGGTCTTGCGTAGAAGTATAGTGCTGATTCTTCTTCTTTCTGGGATGTTGTCTTTTTCTGTTATTTTTTACATCTGCTGGCCAATTCCATGACTGCGAAGAACCACTGGGGGTTCCGGCCACCACAAGTCAGTTCAGCAAAGTAAAATGTTTTTTATTCCTGTGAAATGAGATCCGCTGGATTGTCATTTAGATAAACGTGGTTCCAATCCCCGATTTTGGTAACGGGGGGGTTTTTCTATGGGAAGAGTAAAAAGTATTCCAGGGGGGGTGATTGCGAATGTGGTATTTTAAAAATTTTCAGGTTTTAAAAATGGAAGAGTTTTCTGAAACAAAAGCTTGGCAGTAATTCGCTCCTAAGAGATCTAGGGTGGCGCCCTTCTTTGCAGGAGCCTCCTCCTTTACTTGGAACTAACAGATGGGTTAATTTTTACCCCGTTTATTTTTTTAGTTGATCTAATGCACAAGGAGCAACCGTATGCCTTTTCCGACGCACCGAAAAAAAACCGTGAAAAATTGAAAGATTTTTTTTGAGTTCCCTTTACAAGTACTGTCTGTCAACTTAATGCGTTCACATGTGGGGAAAAATTTTAGTATTTAAGAACTTGCCACTCAAAGGAGAGTTCGACAGAATTCATCATCCCCCTGTAATTATGTAAAACATAGTTTCCGTAGAAAAAAAACATATGAGATAACTATGGGGAAATCGCAAGTCCAGGGATCAAAATGGATGCTACTAAAAGACAACACAACTCTTTTAGTAACCCTTTTTCTATTAGATTTACATGGGTAAGTTTTTGGGGAAAAAAAAAAAGAAATTTTAACAGTGTTGGGTTTCCCGATAGTAAAATGGGTTTTTAACTCTCTTCCTGTTTTAACTCGAAACGTAGGCTGCATCTCCCCGTTTTCTATTACTCAAACCGTTCTTCTTGGGCCCAGTACCCGAGCGAAGAAACCCTTTCATTTCCAAGGGATTATCCATTGACCGCAAGTCGGAGTGAAGTAATTTAAAAGAAGGGTGTCCGGGTTTAGGTAGGACCAAGTAAGACAACGGTTTGGGTTAGTGTTACAGTTTAGTAAAGGCTGGGGGTTAGAGCTCCACAATTAAGGAGTGCAAAATTTGTTCCTCTTTAGTTGCAAAACATCGTCTGATTGTTGGGAACCGCTGTGTGCATCGACAAAAAAAAAATCTCTTTGTGATTTCCGCCCCCCCCAGGGTATTTTTCAAATTTCCTTTTCCGCTAGTTTATTCAAAGATCTATTTGGGCGAGAAAATGGAAACTGATGCGTACCATAAAATTTTATTTGTACCTGGAAATAAACCCACGGATCAATAAAAAACTTGAACTTGAACTTAGGGGGCTGGTCGGGGTGACTTTCTCCATAAAATTCGTTGAAGACCGGCATTTTCCCAGGTGAATATTAATTTTGGCGGTAGGACCTACACCTGGTGAGTCGGCTGTAAAAAACTATTTTCATGTGTCCTGAATCGAAGAACGATAGAGTAAACTTTTGGGTCCAACCATAAGAGTTCCGTTTAGGGGGACTGTTTTGGTATTTTTGGCAAAACCCCAATCGAATCAACTCTAGTCTTGGTTTTTGAGCAAATGGTTGAAAGTCAGATTTTTTTTTTTTAGTTTTTAGGTCTCCGTCGAGAAGTCTTGTCTGCAGCCACGATCGTATGCCGTTTTACGGGGGGGGGCCCCCGGGGACCCAACACGATGAAAACATCAAAATCGTCAACACCAAAAGTTTTTTAAAGGGTTACCAAGATTTAAAAAATATTTTTAAAAAAGGCCCCTCACGGACCCCACCCCCCCGGCTCGATATTTTCTGCTCCATTTTTTATGCTCTTCAAATAAAAATTCGTATTGTAAACCCCTTGTAAAACACGGTTTTTGGCAGAAAATTAATTTTTTGTAAGTTGTAGGGCAAGAAATAATTCAAAAAATTTTTTGTCGGGGTCTTTTGTCAACTTTCTAGGGGAAAACTTGGGTGGGGAAAATGATTTTTTTCCAAAGCAAAAACTTTTAGTTTAAAAAAAATAAGGGGGTTTTTTAATTTTGTTTTTTAAAAAAAAAAATCTAGGTTGGATTCCCTTTTGCAAATTTTTTGCGTTGTTAACAGCATCTATCTTTTGGGTCCTTGCAGACGTTAGGAAAATCGGTCGAGTAGTTTTTGCCCCTGACCTCGAACCACAGAATACACACATACATACACGCAAAAAAAACACATGCACACAGACACAACGAAGGTCGAAAATTTGCCATAGAACCCTTTCGTCCCTCACCGTCCAATGATAATTCCTCATATCCCATAAATGTCCATATTGTTCTCAAATTCTGGGTGTTTCTTTAAACTTACGCCCCAATTGGGTTTGAACCTTACTTTTGCTTGCTGGCAGGAGTTTCACCCAGTTGTCTATGTAGTTTTTGGGGGAAAAAAGTCCACCCAAATCGCCATTTCGTCCCCCGTGTGGTATTTTTTTTTTGAAAAATGCGATTCAAAAAATTTTGTAGCTTTTTCCTCAGTTTTGGGGGATGAGTTGATCTCCCCCATTTCCCCAAAAAATCGTTCAATCGGTGTTAGGTTGTTTCCTTTTTTCAAAAAAAAAACATGAGGTCACCCATTTATTTTGGGTTCAAGATCATTCGGCATTTTTATACCTCCATAAACCAACCAAGTCTGTGTTTTTTTTAGCACTGGAAAGATCCTGGTACCTGTGGTTTTTTAAGCTTTTTTGGGTCGGGGGAAGAATGGAAAACACAAAATCAGCTCCAATAAAACATATCGAACGTCCATTTCATGGAAAATTTGGGTCAGCTAGTTGAATCCCTTGGGAGATTCCCAAAGTGACTGCCCATGTATGCTGATTTGGGATCTGTGCAGTATTGGACAATACAAACCAAAAATTTTAAGGTTTTTCCTTATAAATTTTCTCACTTTGATGAAATTGAACGGATGTTTTGTGAACTTGGCTTTTTTGCTGAAAAAAACCCTTTTTTACCCCCTTTTATTTTTACACGATTGTAACTTTTTTGAGCTTAAGTCTAAAACTTTGTGACGAAATTGGGTTTGGGTACCGAGTAATCAATGCCCTAATTTGTGTAGTTATCCATTGAGTCCGAACCCCACATTGCACTTGACAACAGAACTGTATTGCATTCTGGGTTTTTTGCAACATGACAGGAGCCTTGGGCATCCCTGTTTACATGATTGGCGATGATTGCCCCGCTCGTTTTCTATTAGTGGTGTCCTTTTTTTTTTTTTGGCAAGACTGGCTTTCTTGACGGTTTTTACAAATTTTTTGATGTTAATGTAGGTGTCTACAATTACAAATTTTGCAATTTAATGATTCGGGGGACCTTTAAATGAAAGCCCAGCTCGCAGGGGAGTTGAACAAAAAATTTTTTGTCCTGTACACATTCTCTCCACTGCTGTTTTTTCTGCTGCAATGAGTGTTTTTTCTAAAAACATGGGTGAAAGGGGAAAAAACAACATTTTTTTCTTAACCGACATGAAACTTCCCGATTTTGAGCAGCCATGTATTGTTTTTGGGCTTTTAAAAACACCTTGTCGACTGTCCCCCGATGTTAAGTTGCTACTAGAAGCGTTTATGTTTTTTAAGTTGGGTCGGGATACTCAAAAATGTGAGATCTGATTTTGGTGGGAAAGATTGTCGAGATTTCCCTTTTAATCCCCCCCCCTTTTGTGAGTTCTTGTAAGCCCTAAAAAATCACTGTGACACAAGAATTTTTCACCCAAATGGTAGAGTTGAAGACAGATTAGATTCCCAAAAACTTTTTTTATACAAAGACGCATTATTGACAAAAGATATCCTTGTAGCCAATTTAAACCCTTTTTAACCCGAAAATGGGGCCCCCAAAAACTAGTTAACGATGTTCCCAAATCGCCTGAAACGGGAAAACCTCTTTTCTTTATTTTGTGTTCCAAATTCTTTAGCCACCCTTTTTGGCTGAACTTCGAAACTCTGAATTGGTTGGTCCAACGAAGTTTTTTCAATCCACGTGGAGTAATTTTTACTTTCAGAATTCCTTGTGAATTGCTATTCATACTCCAAAAATCAAAGTAGTACGGCACTGTTAAGACGCGCTAGGTGGGTGGACCCCTGGAGTTTGACCGCAACCCTTTTTCCGTTTCGCTGTTTTGGAGAAATGGGATCTATATCGTCTTCAACTCTAGATAAAAATTCCATAGCCTTGAGCGCATTAAAATTACGCAAATACTATTCACAAAACTCCCTTTCATCGGGGAGTTAATTTCCCTTTGAACTGCCTATGGGTTAAAAAAAGTCCCCTTGGTAAGTAGTGCTATCAGTTTTTTTTTTTTGTACTTATCCTTTAGTAACTGCCAAGCTCTTGGAATTTAAATTGACGCAGGTAGGAAGTTTTTTGAATTAACTGAAATGCTTGGCCCTTCAAGGATGATAACGGGAAAGGGAAATTTTTGAATGGCCCTGACGTCTGTTTTTATAAACCATAACCGTGAAAGAATCAAATTAAACCAAATTTACTACTTTATTTTTTTAAAACTTAAAGTTCGCTCTAAAAAAAAAATACCCCTTTTCCCCAATGTTACCACTATGAATGTTACAACTGACAAAAATTCTTGCCCTGCCAACTTAAAAAAAAAATTTTAAACTGAAAAAAAACGTTTTTTGCAGAGTTTTAAACACAATTGGATTTGATGTGAGGGCATAAAAGATGGAGGGAGGCATATGGACCAAAGTGGGGTCCGTAGTGGCCCTTTTCAAAATCATCTTTTGGGAATTTTGGTATTTTAAATTTTTGGTGTTGACGTTGACGATGTGAATTGTTTTCAATTTTTTGGTCTCGCCCGCGGCCACCTGATAAAAGAAACCAGTGGGGCAGACAAGTCTCGCTTGATACCCCTGCAGAGCAGCTAGCATGCATGCTGCAGCTGTGCAGCTAGAAAGTTCTCCCATTGCGGGATTGTGTGGAAAAGTGGAGATCGGGATGTAAAAAAGCAAAACATGACAACACATAGACTGAAGCCCTTTGTTTAAATTGACTTTTAAAGTTCACACTTTTGCACGTTTACAAAACAAACTTTAACGAATATATGCTATGTGAATAAATTTAAAGAGATAGGGTGCCAACAGCTTCCCTTAAAATGGAGTAGGCGCGCCGCGAAAGATAACATAAACATACAACATAAAAACTACATAATCAAAACGTTTTCGGTCCAGGGACGGTGACCTTCCTCAGTGAGTGTAGAGAGAGAGACTGAGTTGAAACAAAAACTGGGTACGTTGGTTAGGGGTGAGGGTAGTGAATGAGTGTGGATTGGGCTGCATCACCCCTTTACCCAAGATCTCCACCAGAACATTCCCAATAAGGTTGCATTCAGCGGCCCCCCAAAATTGGGGGACTTGCTGGGGAGAAAATCCGAGAAACCCAAAGCGGAAACTGTGGGCATGGGTCCTCCCCTTGGACCGACCCAGGTGCAAAACTTGCCCCCTGCTGAGCCTGTCAGGATTCACTGCCCCCCTCACCACAAGACCTACAAATACACAAAAAACAACACCTGTGGGCCAGCAAGTGGTTACCCCAAATTAAGTGTACGCAATGACCTGCTGAATAATTGGGTTGACCACCATCACACTATGCATGAGGATGAATGGGGACAGGCAGGGCGTGCGAGAAGAAATTTGGGAAAAACCAGTGGGACTGCCGCTTATGGGCTGGGCCTACCTTTTATGACCGTTTCACAGCCGTGTCATAAGGTCGTCCCCCCCTACCAACAAGCGGGAATTTGGGCCCACCAGTGGATCTGCCAATACCGCCAAACCAAATTTAAAAAACCCACGGGATTCTTCTCCCCTTCCCCCCCCCCTTCTTGCCCCAATCCCCCTACCCCCTCACCCCTCAACAGCTACCTAGTTTTAGTTCAACTCAGTCTCTCTCCTAACTCACTGGGAAGGTCACGGGGGACCGAAAAAGTTTTGATTTGTAGTTTATTTGTTATTTTTTGGGTTTCATGTTATCTTTCCCCGGCGCCTACTCCTTTAGGTAAACTGTTGGGGGACCCCATCTCTTTTGTCATTCAAAAACCCCAGCCTTTTGGATTCCTTTGAAAAACATACGAATTAATGGTAGTGCATGTTTTTACTAAATTTTCATTAATAAATGAACCCAGGAAAAAATATTTGGGGAGGACAACCAAGGTAAAAATTTAACAGTGATGGTTTTTAGTTCAACTGTATTTTATTTTTAAGTAATGAACTAATTATATTGACCAAAATGAAAATATTGGTCTTCAAAAAGAATCCAACGGCCCCAGTTCGGTGTATAAAATTTCAATTAAATGGAATAAAACATTAATTGTACAAAAGATCAAAATATTTTAACCAATGTGGGTTTTGCTTATGATTGGCCCACATAGGTGGCCAATACATAACTGGAACGCAATAATTTAACAGAAAACAGCTAAAAAAAAAAGGGGGGTACACCTAACTATAGTTGGCATACAATAAATCAAGGTACCTTTTGGAAATTATTTGCCTAAATGCCATAGAACAGCACTAAAGTTGCATCATGTAAAAACATTAACTGCTCAAAGGGTTCCAGTAGCCAGCCCCGAAGCCTCTGTTAAGCTGCCCCATCAAGTAAACAGTCGCAACAGAAATGCGCAATAATTTAGAATGTGAAAAAAAAATCAAATTGAATGATAAACTAAAGATAAAAAACAGTCATATGATTTTCCCACCCTTTAAATACTTAAACTTGTACAAAAAAGGGTATAAATGAGTGTAAAGTTAAAAAAAAATAAATGCTTAAATTGGGATGGAGGACAGTAGTGTTTGAAATTTAAGGTCAAGCGTCAAAATGATTTGGGTTATTTTTTAGTGTTTTGTCACACTTACAATTTAGCTTGCAGTTTCAAGCAATACTTTCAAACACAAAATGTGGAAGATTTAAAAACATTTAAAAAACAAAAATAATATAAAAAAATTAATTTTTGGGAAAGTAAGAATAAATCATAAAATGTAGTAAAACATCCTAGTGCCTTTGATTCCAAAATTTCCCTTTTTTGGCCTCAATTTTGTCTACAAAAAAAACCAACACTAGAATGTTAAGGAATTAAACCCAAATTCCATTTTTTATGGTATACTACTAAAGAAAAAATAAAGATTCCCTTTTCACAAGTGGGATATAATGTGCAGACAAGGAAATTTCCCCTTTTTTGTATAAAAAAAAAAAAGGTGTGGCCAACACAAACGGGTTATCTGTGCTAGATAAAGGGGTTCCTCAGGTTTTCTAGGTCCCCGCCAGCTAGCGTAATGGAAAGTTATATGTGGGAAAACAATTTCGAGCTATCTGCATTCTTTCGTTGGAACCCCCATAAGAGATCTTTTACTATTTTAAAATAAAATTTTAGAAATTACAAACCCCCACTTCGGGGGTCCCTTGACCACTAGACCCAAATTTAACAATTCTCAATTGTTGGTGCTTATATATCTAAAGGGGCTTTTAAAAATTTCCTGAATTGTATTAAATACAGTATTATAAAATACACCTAAAGTGATCTAGAAATACTTAAACTAGCTCCGTTTAAAAAAACCGCAAGTTTTTTCTTCAACCCAAAAATATTCATTCCAAGTTTGTTTTTTGTCAGTATCCATATAAGGGAAAATCATAATCACTTGTACATGAAAAGCTATCTGCAAAGACAACTGCAGTAAAAAAGAAAATACAAATTTTAAAAAAATCAAATAGCGAGATTCATGTGAGAATCTGTGAGAAAGTAAGGGAAATCAAAGCGTTGTGAGCGACAGGGAAAAATCATAACTCACCAAGCAAGCACAAAACCAATAGGCACTACACATTACAAAACTGTAAAGACAAATCGGCTGCTTTTTCCCGGGAAACTTTGAAAATTGTGACTAAACATTTTTGATTGTGCTTGTTTCTTTTTAGGGATGGTTTTACTTTTTGCTGAACAAGTCTGAAGAGGGGATACTAAAAGAAAAAACAAAGTTGCATTCCCCAAAACGACTCCCGGGCCCCTTAGAAACGGGAACAGAGTTATGCCTTTTCCGACGAGACGGCAAAGTGCTCCATTTTTATGTTAGTGAATCTTTTATTTTGTTTGTGCTATTCAAAGGTTTGTATGTATTTTGCACCACTCTTGTTTTGGGTATCAATAACTTAAGCTCACATTACAAATTGAAAATTTAAATTTAAAAATAGTTTTTAGATTTTTTCAAATTCAATTTTACCTTTCAATAAGGTTTAGAAAAATACGCCTTAAATGCATCTTGTCAACTTTGGAGATAAAAACAATGGTTTTAGAAAAATAAAATTTTTCACTACTTTTAGCCTCCTTGCTTATAAAATTCAGATGCAACTTTGTAAAAAGACAGGAAATTTTAGAGTGCCTAAGATAATTAGTTTAAATATTTTGTAGATATATTCAACATTAACGATTCACCTCGAAGCGAGACTGGAAAAATCCGGGCATCTCACTGTGTTTAAAAAGCCTAAAAAAAAGAAATTCAAAAATAAATACATAAAATAAAAAAAAACACAATTAAAGTACATTGAAGAAACAAAAAATACCTAATTGTAAAGATACACATAATTGTAATCTATACCGGTACCAAAAAATTCAGTACTCGCAATTGTTAGATACAGGTACTCAGCCAAATGAAGTATTCATTAGAAAAATATGGATGACTTCCCGCTAGCTTGAAAGACTACACCACTCTATGCCCCTCCATAGTTACCATTCAGATCAAAATTTTAATTTCTTCACAAAAAATGTGAGCACATTTTCCATTTAGGGGATACCGGCCCACCCCCTTTGACTTATATGCTCCTTTTCTTTCTTTTGTTAAAAAAAACATTGCAAAAGGAACGGTAGGCTCTAATTAGATGTGTAAAAAAATTATAAAATATATTAAACAGAACAAAAGACAGAAGGCTGCAAACAAAGCGCAGGTGATGCAAAGAAACACAAGTACATACATAGTAAAAATTCCTTTTTTTGGTTGTAACTTTTGTAATGGTGGCTCGGAACATTGCAATCACTATGCTGGATTACATAGACGGAGAAACCAAGTTTGGGCCCAGCACATGTTCCACGTTCAAACAAATCCCGTTGCCCCTTTTTTTAAATAAATAGTGGGCAAATGGTAGAAGAATGGTCCTGCCAACTAGCGTGGACGATTTATTTTGGCCGCACTGTTAATCTATTTTGAATGCTAGCTACTGGGAAAATGTTTTGCGCTGGCAGCACTTTTTATTTTTGGCCTGCGCTCTGCTATTAAATCGGTTTAAAAACTTAGATTGTGCCCCCTAAAAAAGAGCTATTTAGAATACAAAATTAAAATAAAATTAATCTGAACTTGGTTTACTTAAAGGATATTATTTACTGAAAAACACATATAGTAGACAGTATTGATCTTTTCCAAAAACCCTGGAAAAGACATTATGTTAGCGTTACACGAAGCAGCACACACGGGATCAGGCCCATCATCATAAACCCATCTTCTCAACAACTGAGAGAGTTTTCTGGTATGGACGTGCATTCTACCCTTTGTGACTGTAGCATGGGTAAAATTTTCAATCACGATACGGGACTGGATTTGATAATATACACCGAAAAGTTCTCTTTGTGAGGGTGGGAAGCCCGAGCTGGGGGGAAAACAAGACTGGGGGACCCGGGTATACTTACGCCAAATCTAGCTACTACCAAACAAACCCGCGTATAATTTAAAGGACCCATGCAACTTCTGGCATGGTACATTACCAAAAACATACGGGTTTTAAAACAAAAGCAAATTGTCCCATAGCCAAAAAATTTAAAAATATTCTTCTCACCACTATCTAAAAAAAGCACTTGAACAAAATTTATGCACTTGCCTGACCAAAGTGCACTCTCTCACACAACCCAACATATACATATCAAAGTAATTACTACTGCCACAAAACATACCTTTGAATTCTCTAACTTTGATTTATATACCCGTTGTTGAACAAAATTTCCACTATTGTGGTAAATTTACCGGGGACTTCATGCGAGTAAGGGAACACAGACACGGAGTTCCGTGAAAGCTCGGAGACTTATAACACTGCATAAAAATCAGTGCGTACCTACATAGGCTATAACATGTACCCTCCAATCTGCACATTGCCCATTTTGCGAATAAAAAATACACCATCTGCAACTGTAGGAAAGGGGAAATTTCCCCACGTATAACATTGATTGATGATTAGTGCCCCAATACAAAAAGACAATAAACAACACATCAGTCTGGGGCCGCATTATTGCAAGTAATGCCACCGTCGCGGTCTTTTTTTACGGGGGTTAAAAAACTTATAATTTAGCAAAAAAATTTTAAAAAAAAAATACAATCATATGTAAAGGATAAAACATTACCGTAGTATGTACTTCCCAAAAATGCAACAAAATATAAAACATTTACATACTTACTTTTTGTAAAAACATAAAAATAAACTTTCAAAAGCTTCAAACTTAAAAAGGGTTCAAACCTTAAAGAGCAAAGAGCGGAAATACATTAAAAACCCCTTCCCCTGCAATACCAAGCATGACATGTATTGCGGGGGTAATGCTTGTACGCAGGCTACTATATTTGCAATTTTGTTCACACATCCACCAATTGTGAAGACTGACTTCTTTTCACACAAAATTTTGTTATTAATAAAAATGGCCACCGAGTGTCAAAATAACATTTAGATCAACTAAAAATGTCATTTAAATTTTAAACAGAATCGAAGTTGCACACGATGCCATTTCCAAATCTTGTTTTTCTTGCCTCGTTCCCTTTGCAATCGAACGCGGTGTGCCCAAACAGCTCAGGGGGGGGGGAGTGGCTTCTGTCCAACGTCCGATCATGGGTCCCCCCAAAAAACACCCGAAATCGCTTCCCCCCCGGGCGAAAATGCGTACGTCTTCATCACATCAACCAAAAAGCGTATCAATGCTGGCGATACGCCGAAGTAAAAAGGTTTCTCAAAATGCACACATTAAATTCTTTCTAATGAATTGACGAAGCCACTACCAAGTCAAATAAAAATAAAATAAACATTAAAATATGGTTTTTTAAAATATTTCACAGGGTAGAGTAAAAAACCTCCTCTTTTTTTCCTGTCCATGCCCCAAAAACCCACAAAAAAAAAAATTTATAAGTCAATTTTTTTGTTCAGCAGTGTTAATTTAAAGGTGTAAAAAATGTTAGCCTCGGGGTTTATGGGGATGCCCAAGACCCATTGCTAACCCTATGATTTTACGTTTTTATGAAAGTTGAGAGTTGGATGGGAAGTTTTTCCCCATATACCCAAAAGAAGTATTTTTGTCATGAGATTGGGACCAACCTTTGGTCCAATATGGGGGGACTTTTTTTTGTGGGGTTTTGGCGACATGAAGCGTACATTTGGAACGTTCATTTGCCATGGTTAGCACATAAGGCAAAAGTTTAACAGATGTTATCTTTTTGTCCACATCCTTTTCCCATATCTCCCGAAACACAAAAGGATCCACAATCAAAATTAATAATTTATAGTTTGGATAAAAGGAACATTGATTGGTAATCTTTCCAAAAAAATCAAAACTCACAATAAGTAAAACATAATTAAAAATTATTAACTAGTAAAAATAAATTTTAAAATCGATAATTGTTGGGGGCATATTTTACAGAGTAAAAAAGTGTAAAATATTTTCAAACTTTTTCAATTCCCGCACCAATACAAAGTCGAAAGTCGGCACTGCAAAAAAAACTTGAAAAACCCGCTGCGGGACCATGACATTCAGAGTCTCCGAGTTTCCTTCTTGTGCTCGCCGGCCCACGCCATTACCCGTAATCTCGTCTACTTGCCCTCTCTTTGCGTTGACCAGTGTTTGTAGCGATCTGCACATCGGGGGGTTCGTGGATCGAATTTTTAAATTTAAAAAAATTGCCGGACAAAGGAATTATTGTGCATCTTCAAAATTTCAAATGTAATCAGGGCGTAAATCTTCACAAAATGCTGGGAGAGGTTTTTTAACGATAAAAAGAAGGGATTATTTCACTTTAAGCGTAAACGGCTTTTTAATTACTCAGGATAATTTTATTGACTTGAAATGAATGATAAGCTCTTATATCCCCGGGGGCACTCCGGGTATTAAAACCTTTAGGGGGTTTTGAGCAGTTTTTTTTTTTAAAATTGAGCGAGATCGAGCGAGAATTTGAAAAAAATTTTTAATCTTAGCGAGAATAAAGATCGAGGCACTGAAAAATTTCAGTACGATTTTAGCACAGTAGCAAATTTCCCGGGTTTATGTTTTTTAGCTCGGGTCGGGTTCAGGTATAAAAGGGGGTGGGTTTTTGGGGCGGGTAGGGAAATTTAAAGGAGGGGGGGGTCCTAAACAGGGTGGAAAATGCGCAAAATCTGCGCAATCCACTCCCAATGGCCCTGAAACAAAAATCCCGGGCCCCTAGGGCCCTAGTGTCACTAGCCTTGGTACCTAGGCTACTATAAGGCCTAGGTTTTGTTAGCTTAAATTTGTTTTTTTCAGGGGCCCAGGCCAAATGTTAGGGTAGGCTAAAAAGTTTGGGTAAAATATGTTTTATTATCTAAATCCCTAGGGCAGGCCTAAGCCCCGTAGGATCCTAGGCCCAGAGCCCGGGGACTCAATTAATTCATAATTACCAGGCAAGGCCTAGGACCTATTAAACATTTTAGAGAGACTTAACCCATTGACCCCAGTTGATTTGCTTATTTTGCCCGTACGGATCCAGTTAAATCCGTATTACGGGGGATGGCACCCCGCCGCACCCTGCCTACGGGCCGAAATCGCGTAAATGCAACAAAATTGAAGGCCTAGGCCTATTGTTTTTAGTTCATATGCTTTGCTTTTCTAGTGTATATTCCCGCCAGCCCTAGGCCTAACCCTACTTGTGGCATCGTCTTATTTTATCTTGGTTAGAAGTACTCTAGTCTTCATCCACATCATTATTATCGCTTGCATCATTTGCAAGCTAATCAACAACACTTCCTGAATCTCACAATATATCACGCTCATTGGAAATTCAGCACAATCGCCTTCAGATTCGCCATCTCGTAACATTCAGAGCTTTACGTCAGTTTTACGAAGTAAACAACAGCTGAGAAGCCTATTTCTGTTACGGTGCACCGCCTTGACAATTTGTAGGCCTTCATATTATTTGTAGTCGTCTGTGAAATGACCGTGTTCGAGAATTTACCGGGAAAAACTCGACCACGTTGGTAAAAGAGTCAGCCTCCATATAGTGCTGCTATCTGTGTGAGATTGTCTGAACTACGCCAGTTTGGCGCGAATTGAAAAGACAAACTGAACGGACACGGAACTGTTCCGTTGTAAACTTTTGGGCCATACTCGTGGAATACGGAACGGTTCCGTAAGTCAGCGCCAATGGGTTAACCAATGCAGTTTGCAGTTTCTCCGTTTTCAGTATATGAATTTCATTATCCTCAAAAAGACAAAAGACCTAATTTGTTCACACATCTGACAAAGACTTTTACTCTGTTCACGGGAAAATAGTCTAGAGATCCCAGTGATTTTGACATGTCCGTTATGATGAATCGAACCTGTCACTAGCCACTTAGTTTATTGGCGGCTCAAAAAACTTATATGTTGTATTGTTCCTTTATTCATGTTAAATTCACATTTCAATTATTGTGTCAGCCCCCAATGAGACCGGCGGCTCGCTATAGGGGGCTTTACAGCAATGGATACCCGTTACCTTTTATGTTATTACTTTGTTCTAGACTGAATTATAATTATAAGTATTATGTAAGTATGCTTCTACCTAGATATGATTATCTACGTATTATAAAGTATATCTGTGTATTAGAATAATCTACTATTCTACTTTCCCTTCGGAGCAGTGCATATCTGTACTGTACCGAAACGATCAAGGATCCATGAAAAAATTTTATTATTATTATATTGCACTACATTGGTTTGTCAGTGGCGCACAATGAAACTACAGTCCGCAGCAACATTGACCGACGGTCATCGAGATGGAATTTCAATTTACAACCCTTACACCCTTAAATGGTTATAACAAGTAGCTTTCAAGTTTTCGCTGCATCGGCAAATTTTCCGAAATTCGTATACTGTGCAATACATGCTCTGTGTGGCTAGGTATGACCACTGCGCATCTCGGCTGCAAGCGTGAACGCAGCAAGAACATAGCGGCCATATATAAGAAGCACGTGTTCATTGCCCTGCTATTGTATTTCTCAAGGTAATTGATGCACCCCGTCTTGGTTTTCCTCTATATGCACGTTATTGTTTATTGACACTGCGCTATTGAAAGCTTACAATATTATCCCATTAGCAATTAGCTGGACTGATAGAGATATCTCAACTTGCACACGTTCAACTTCATAATCAAAAGAAATTGAAGTGCCCATCTGGACCTTTGGGTTTATTCTGGACCTCTCATTTGCATAGTAGACATCTTCCCTCAGACTGCAACGAGTCCTGGTAGAGCACTGTCGTGGTCCATACAGTATCGTTTTACAGTGTTGGTGAGAAGTGTTTCATACAGTATTACATCACTTTTGTATGTTTTGTTGTATTTTCCACGCAAAGTGGAATTTTGTTGTCGCAGTTGCAATAGAATTTTTAGTTAGACATTTATTATTATTATTATTATTATTATATTATTATTATATTATTATTATTATTATTATTATTATTATTGTTGTTGTGTTATTTGGATGAGGAAATGTAAAGACTTTCCATGTTTACGTCAATCAGTGTAGATACGCAGTTTTATGTGATATTAATTTTCGTGGTATGTGTCGCAAAACGAAAATGTAGCCTACTATATAAACAGTACACAGTTAACACACCCTTGATATTTTTGTTTCTTTACGTAGAGTAATAAGTAATAAAGGTTTTAGAATTGTGTCTATATTTTCGTAACATCGTTGAAAAATTGTATAATATTTAACTTGAAGCTGATCGAAAACTTATAATAATGGTGCAGTGTGTGGTTTACGGTTGTAATAACAAAACTAAAAACCAAAAGCCAATTTTCCTTCCTAACATTCCTAAAGATGAAAAATCACGTTCAATTTGGGTTCGGTTTGAAAACGGTCTGATAATTGCAAACGTGAACAGTGCTAGAATTTGTTCGGAACACTTTGAAGAAAGTGATTTTCACTGGAATCTGAAACACAAACTGTTGGGCTATTCACCCAAACAATCCCGTAAAGTTAGGCCAGGATGCGTCCCAAACTAGAATCGGCTGCTCAAATGGCAACCACTTCGCGCGCTGGGAGGTTCGACGTCAAATAGACAAAAAGACAAAGTGCCAGGCAAGAAAGCGCACAACAAAGCCCTCGTAGAAGAGATGCTGGCCTCACATCAACCTGACGTGCCCACGTGTTCCGACGCTCCGACTGAGGATCGTCCGTCAGGAGAACATGCAGACGCAAACACACACATTCGTAATAAAATGTGTCAATTATTATTGAAACACGTTTATTTATTTACATTATGCTTTAGCAGAGAATGATGTTCAGTAGACCGTGATTTACGATATAATTACAATCAAGGAGATTGCTAGACACTTAGAGACAGTTTATAAGGTTTTTTCCCGCGTTTTAATAATATCTTTGACAATGATTACGATATCATTATATTTAAATTTTGATAAAAATAGTTTGTGAGTGATGTCCATTTTATGTATAGATATTTTGATTTAAAGTTTTTCATTTTCTCGTACATAAGAACACTATCATGAATCATTGCTGTCTCATTAAGAAAAACGATTGCATATTATTATAATTTTTTTCAATTTCAGATTACGGATCAAGATATCCAAGAAATGAAACTATGGCTTTCCTGTGCAGAGAGATGATAATGAAAGTCTTCGGAAGCAAAATGCATTCTTGATAGATCAACTAAAAAGTATCAAAAATGATAAAAACCAATTGGGGAAAATACAAAATGTGAACAGAATTGTCACTGCAGGCCAAATAAAGTCGCTAATTTCTGGTCAGAAAAGAGTAAAGTGGTTTGCAGACGACATTTTGGCAGCTATTTCCTTACGTTATGTTAGTGCTAAGGCTTATAGATAGCTTAGAAACAAACTTAAGTATCCACTTCCAGCGCTTTCTACTCTTAGAAACTGGGCACGAAAATTGATATGCAGCCCTGGTATTTTGTCGTAACTACTAAGTTTAATGACTGTGAAAGCAAAAAGTATGAACGAATATGAAAAACTCGCAATATTATCTTTTAATGAAATAAAAATATGCGGAAAAGTTTGTTATGATAAATCGCATGATAGAGTAATCGGACCTTGCCAGAGGGCTTGTAGGGAGCTGGAAGCAGCCAGTTTTTTATGACTTTGATTTTAATATGACAGAAGAAAAATTAAATGACATCATTTGTCATTTAGCTGAGGCTGGATTTCCAGTTGTGGCAATCGTTAGTGATATGGGCGGTTCTAACAGATCACTTAGGAAGAAATCAAATATTTCAGTCGATAACGTAAGCTTCCCTAATCCTGCCTGATCTGAGCAACAAATCTATGTTTTTGCCAATGTTCCCCACCTCCTAAAGCTGGTGAATCACTTTCTTGACAGTGGATTTGTGTGTTATAAATACCGATCCTGTGTTGGAACTGTTAAAACTAATATCACAAACCAAAGTCAAAATTGACCACAAACTAACCTTGCATCACCTCACTGTAAAAAAGGATGGGCGGCAAAAAGTCAAAACAGCAGTGTAGCATTTTTGAAATTCAGTGTCAAAAGCACTTGAATGGTGTGGAGAACAAGGCATGATAAAAGCTTGTAACTGGCCTAGACTGCGCAAAAATGCTGAAATTGTTTAAAGCGATTGGTTTGACGTGTTCAATACAAGAGTACCCAAAACAGATCGGCGACAAAGAATGAAAGCTTATGGCCGGGAACTAAATACACAAATTGAAATTTTGGATGGAATGGTGGAAATGATTACAAATACAAGAGTAAAAGGTAAAAAATCACTACCACCATTTCAAACTGGAATTTTAATTTCCAGACAGTCTCTCAAATCCTCTGTTTAATGATTTAGAACAAAGCTACAATTTAAAATACATTTTAACCTACCGTCTTAATCAAGACACTTGAAAACTTTTTCTGCAATAAGAACTGCAGGTCATTTACATCAGTAGTCTTCAACCTGGGGTCGCGGGGCATTTTAAATTGGGTCGCCGAATCTGGTTCTCAATATATGCAGTAGGTTTACTTAACCCATACACATTGTTATTTCTTTGGTTTGTGTGTTACAACTTACACACATTTTGAAGAAAAAAATTAAAAAAAATCATCTGCAAGGTAAGGCCACAAACCACCATAAAAGTAATTATCCGAGTTCGCACATTGTATTTATGCGACCAAAAAATAGGCTATTTTTCGTGGGTGTACTGCGTGACTAACAGGCACATTCGTCTTCCCAGCCGACCACAGAGAAAGACAACCCTTCCTACCAACCGGACCGGTCACTGCGGACAGGTCAGTGAACCAAACAAGGCAGGACGGGGTAAAGAAAGTCCCGTTATGGCCGGGTGAAGGGGTGGCGACAAATGCTTGCAGATCTTTCTGGCAGTCGAGTGTCGGTCCATCTTGCGCGAACACTCAGTGTGAGGCCGGGTTTCACTCAGCAACTAACAGTGTCATACATGCCAACTCAAGTGTTGCGAATTTTGTCAGGCGTGAATGCGTGAGTTACCTGTGCAAATATTTGTGTTTTTTTATTTTATTTTACATGTAGCCGACATTGCGTATTGAGGTATTTGTGCCAACAACGTATTTGTGTGAAAAAGGTTTCTCAACAATGACAAATTAAAAACAAAAACTAGAAATCGACTTCAAGCGGACGACGATATGCGTGTGGCTTTGTGTCAGATTCAGCCAAGGTGGGACCACCTCTGTAATAACACCCAGGCGTCAAGTGTCACGTTAAGTAAAGGTAGGCCTAATTTTAGTAATAACGTTTTGTGATTATTTGAATTTGCAATTATACATTCATTATTATTGTTATGTTTTACCCTTTAGAATTAATTGGTAGGAGAAAATGTAATTGATTGAATATTGCTTAACGTCTCATATTTATGCACTTTGGCTAATCGAGACGATGAGTGGTGATAGATGAGGATGAAGTACATGAACAGAAGGGAGGATGGGGAAACCCTCCGGTACCGGCACGTAGCCTACTCCTTTCGAAAAGTACCAAGGGGAAACCCAAAGGGTAAAGTCCCATCCGACAGGACGGTGTAACTTTGACAGTCATATAGGTTCCTGCCACTAACCCCGGACTGCCCAGCAGAAGTCAAGGAGAACGAAGCCGTTACACTAGCTTTCGAAACCCCCCAAACTGCTCTAACCAGCGGTATAGTGTGTCTAAGGCAGAGCGGTCACCCACTCTACCCTGACCACGCCCGATTCTGCTTAACTTCGGGTTCGAGTGGAACGGTTAAACGAGCCGGAAACCGCTGGCAAAGAAAATGTACAATGGCAACAGGGTCACTATTCCCCCCTCCCCCACCACACACAAAAATGGGCTAAGAAAAGTGTTCCCTGGGGTCGCAAAAAAATATGGCCCTTGAAGTGGATCGTGGGTTACAAAAGGTTGAAGACCACTGATTTACATGACCACCCATGCCGACAGAATTTCACAAGCAGAATTTGACTGTTATATTGGGTAAAAATGAAGGCTTTTGTCAGATAGTGCTAATACAGCAGAGGATAAAAACTCCAAAATGAACTTGTCCTCCCCTCAACATCGACGGCACCTACATCATTTTATGTTGGAAGCACACCACCTGATAACTCCGACGTTTGCGATGAGACCGAGGAAGACAAAAACGACGATCCTTCAGAAAATGATAACATCATCAATGCTCAGTACAATAGTCAAGTCAGCTGAGGTGGGTGAGATAGACGAATTCGAGTTCGATGCTAGTGTTTTGATGCTATTGATGAACAAATTGTCTGGGTTAGCGTACATAGCAGGATATTTAGCCTTTAGAATGCATAACGAAGACCAAACCTTGGGAACTCCGACAGGACACTTAAATTTAGCTTGTGACCAAAAAAAAGTAGCATCCCGTACTACAACCCAGAGTTTTTAGCTAAAGCCCGGATAATGGAAGATACCTTCTGTGTTTAAAAACGAAGCAACTGGTTTTAATCAATTATCAAAATATTTTCCCGCACCCAAAATGTACATCCGCTCAAAGGGGTCAATAGAAAAATGGAAAAGGAAGTACGAGAAAAACCCTTAAGAAAAAATGAGAAAACGGTGAATTAAATTTAGTATTAGTATTATAATTATTATTTAAATTTAATTACATTTTTAAATTAGTTTATGTTTTATTTATTTTTTTTATTATAACATTTATAGCAATTTGTATTTATTTGTATTGTATTTTATCCCGGTATTTGAGTACTTGCAGTTGCTATTATTTTAAATGAAGTTATTTGATTTGCTCGTAAGCGTTTAAATAGGCTTACGGTCTACAATAAATGAATTGACCAATCAGAACAGTAATGTTGAAGGGATAGTAGACTGAGATGTTACAAATAAAAATATGTTGTATTATTTTTGTATAAACACACCCCTTGTAACGAAGCACACTCTCGATATTTGATGCATGATCATAAGAGTGATTCCCCTGTTTGTTTTACTTAGCAAGCATGCAGGCTGAGTGCATACTTGTGTTTTGGTGCACAGATGTTTGCCACATGTAAAAGGTTTTCGACTTTTCGTTTAACCTCTAGTTGGTTCAAGTTGGTGATTGACTGAAAAGAATAATTAAAATATTACGAAAAGAAAGAAATTGTAAAGATGTTAAGATCAGATGTATAATGCAACTACAATTCAGAGATCAAAAATGTACCCGTCCTGATGGGCTAGTGGTTAAGACGCCTGTCTGGAATGCGGGAGATCCGTGGTTCGATTCCCGTTGGGGCGGACTATTTTAATTTCTGAATTGTAGTAAATAAAGAAATTAACATTACAATAAGGATAATGCAAGTAGCCTAAATGAAAATTAATTAAAAAAAACTATGTTTATTTAAAACAATTTCAGTTACATGTTTGTATTAGTGTACTAAGTGTAATCTTGTATGCAATAAATAATTGCATGGTAACATGTAATATTATTTGGGAATCCTATATTTCAGATGATTCGTATCCGTAATCATACAACCGTAATCACCATATCCGTAATCCGTAAAAATAAAATCCTATTTAAAAACCTTCTTGTGTTGAATCTGGGTTTGGAAGGTTGGAAACATCCATAAAGGTATAACCACCCAAAGATTTAATTTTTATAATTTTTTAAATTAAAATATCATTATCCCAAGACCAAGAGGGTACACTTGCGAGTATGCTGTATGTATCATTATTACGGCTAATATATTAGTAATTTACTATTAAGCTCATAAAACTATCTGCCCACATCATTCCTGAACACTATGTACATAATTACAAAATGCATGATAGATTTAAGTTCGGACAATGAAAAGTTATTTGATATTTAGTTATTTAGTTGACGATGATAGGGGAGGTTTTATCACGCGCCGAGCGGCAGCCCGCTGACGGAGCTGATCTTGACTACGTCATGCGCGGACTGGACGCAAACGCGTTCACCAGAATGCCAGACCTGGTAAGGAAGAATATCATTGGATCATGGGCTAGGCCTATTTATCCCATTAGGTTTTTTTCAGCTTCAGACATCGCAGACCTAGGCTAGCCTAGGGGCGGTCTGTTTTGACATGACCGACGAGTGTTTGTGAATGACATAACCTAGAACTTTGTGTGACTTTTCCCACTCAAACACAGACGGTTGGGATTGGTTTTAATTTTAATTCTAGCAAGTGGATCTAGCTTTCAGATTCGTGTAATTTGCGTACACTAGACCTAATGGATGTAAACAGGCTTTCGAATCTCGTAACTAGAACGGTGACGTCATATCAATCAAAAAGTATGCTTTGTAAAATGGCGACTACTGACGCGAGAACCTTACCGCCCAATTTCGGACTGACCAACATACCAACGTAAAGTTACTAGAGTAGGAGGGCTTTTAACATAAAGCAAAGTTCAATTACTGTTTGTTATGTTGGCATTCGTGTGAACTGTGCTGCTCTCTGACGTCGGCGATTGGAACTCCGTGAATAGAACGCTGCTGCTATAGTGCGTTCTGAAAACATCTCGAGCCGGCCAGTCTCGAGACCGACGAGACTCGTTTTTTTTGAGATTGAGATCGAGCGAGATTCGAGCAGTAACGTTTTTCTCGCTCGAATCTCGAAAAGGTCGAGACTCGCACAGCCTAAATAGCTTGCTATTGTCCAGTTGGCCAACTCTTATCCTCGCTGGCTTGTTTGTCCGCATTCTTGGACGTACTTCCACAACAAGCCCTAGTTTGTTGACGAGCAGTTTAATATGAATGTTTCTAGAGTTCTCAAATGACTTAACGTTGAAAAGAATGCATATTATGGTAATGACAATAAGCCAAAATGAAACAAAAATATGTGCTTTTGATAGTAGTGCAAGACTATTTTTCCTTATTTTCCGTTTTAAATGTTGCGCCATATTATTATTTTACTAATATTCTAACTACCAGTGTAGGAATATAGAAGGCAGTGAGAGAAGAGGGGATTTTGGATTGGAGACTTTGTGAGAGTGGAGAGGAATAGTGGCTTGTGCGTTGTTAATTGTTTTGTGTTTTGATTGAAGTTATTGTGATTGTGAGAAGCGAGTGTTAGTACCTAAATAAATCATATCATTAATTATAGGGCTGTGCGAATCCACAAAATTCGAATCCAAATCCAATCCAAGATGGGTTCGGATTCGAGTTTAAATTTTAAACAGATTCGAGTTTTCAAAGTATTTGAAAATTTAAATTTTCCGACGTTTTCCCGAGTGTATCAGGAAGGCAGTGGCTTTTTGTCACCATGTTTGATACCCAAATACATCTTGATTTTGGTCTTAGGCCTAAATAGACAAAATCTTCAGAGCTGCAAATGTGAAACCCCAAATTTACAGAAGGCATTTATATATTGTTTTTTTAAATATTATTTTACTTGGCCTAGGCTTACTTGTTTGAACACATGGTCAACATAACCCTAGGTACTTATTAAAATGTTTTTCTTTACAGAATGGCTAAGCCTAGTCAATAAATAATTTGGCATGACATATTTTGGCTTAGACCTTGCTTATCTCTTACACTCAATAAAATCTATTTTTCCTGATACGCAAAATTCCATTGGAAAAGATTCGAATTCGCTTCGGATTCGTGAATCTTCGGAAAGATTCGATTCGGATTCGATATGAAAAGCATGGATTCGCACACCCCTAGTTAATTAACAATTGTAAAGAGTCTTGGAGTCCTTTAGTTTGTGATTGCCAAGGTTCTGTTCCAGTACAGCATCATCCTGAAAATCAAGCATGGACATGGAGCGTGGCAATGGTAAGGTAGCTTTTGAAATAGTAAAGCTAACATAGGTAAAGATTGAATCAACATAAATAGAGCCAATAAAATCATCTAAATTCAACATCAAGAAGCTTATAAACTTATTAACTTGAATGCCCACACACATCCAGACTATTAAAAACAAACGTGTAGTGGAAAAGTAGTGCGCTACATTTCTCGAGTAGCGCAAATGTAAAGCAGCAAAAAGGGGCAAGTAGTGTTAGCATTTAGCATGCAACTTTTAAAAAGTAGCAAAATCCGTTATCAATCAACAAACATAATTTTAACCAATAGCCATTCTAGGCCAAACACACTTGTTGTGGTTCCTTAATGTCCTCAGACCCTGCGTACCCTATGAGAGGACACTCGAGGTTAGTAAAGTAAATAGCGTCTCGCTGGGTCTGAGGAGGTTAAGCTGTAGGGCCTACATGATATAAGCTGAAGGGTCTCTGCCTACATGATAAAACCCAGTGGTATGCAGGATTTTTTTGGGGGAGGGGGGGGGGGCTAGGAAGAATGACTGAATGGGGGGGAATGGGGCCCCCCCAATAGCGCCGCAGGCAATTTAAAATGCGTAATTTTGAAGTGGTTTTTATGTGTTTTAGAAGAAGTAAAGGGGCTTTGCTGCATGAAAAAAAGATAAACGAATAGATTAATTTAATTTTTGCTTAAACCTAGATGATTTGCAGAATTTAATATTTAAGCTGGGATTTTTTTTTGGGGGGGGAAACCCCCCGGCCCCCTGGGTATGCACTAATAAAACCTGACCATGATACATCATCATTACAACAAAGTAGTATTTCTGTCCCTTGGGGTTTGCTTGTTGTAATGACTTTTACCTGTATTGCAAAACCCCAAAATGGTTGCAAGAGAGTAATAAAACACAATTCAAATGGAAAAGGGATTGTTACTTTGGATGTGGGAGGCATACAAACTTACACTGATGCAAAACAGAAACGTCCATACGGTGCAGGTAGTTGGGGTCCGTTGCGAGTCCCACGATCCGGGGATGATGGTGGTCTGAGCCCAAGGGGCACCAAACTTCTCAATTAACTTTCTCACATTATGTGTTGCTGCTTCACGGATAGCAAACACTGAAAGAAATACACAATAAGATAATATAAATATTAAATCAACTAAAAGAGTAGACAACACATAACTAACTTAATAAACCTGCAAGGGTCATGAAAATGAAAATGAAGGCATTTCAGATGAGAGAAGTATAGAAGTAGTTTATTGAACCAGAAAATGTTCCGAATTTTCAAGATTTAAAACATTTTGTGTTTACCAATTGCGAAAACATATTAACGTACAGACCAGCATAACCCCAATAATAATAATAATAATAATAATAATAATAATAATAATAATAATAATAATAATAATAATAATAATAAAAATTACTTTTTTATTTTGTTATTAATTCATTAATTACATATGTGCACATTTTTTATGTGCTTCGGTCCACAAAGCCTTAAAGTAAGGCTTGTCTGTGGTTTAAACCACAACAATGTGTACATTTCATACAACTACGGTGTTGTGCGAAGTTATTACAACAATAACAAAGAAAAATAGAACAAACTCAGTGGAACACCGTCCTGTATAACAAAACAAACTAAAAAAAACAAAACAAAACTTGAATATTGAATATAAAAATATTATACTTGAGGTAACACAAAAACAACACTGTATTAGATGAATAAATTTACATACTTGCACCAAGTATCTAAATATTTACAGACTCCTCCAAAAAAACAAACAAACAGACTTGTCATTCGTAATCAAATCTTAAAGCAAACCAACAGGATACATAATGAAAATAGTAAATTGAACAACTGCAATAAAAAATAAAAATGAAAAGCAAATTGTATATATAAAATAAATAATAATAATAATAATAAAAATAATAATAATAATAAAATAAATAAAATAATAATAAGAACCCCAACATTGTTGGTTACAAGTAGTCCTTCGAGATAAGTTGTGTTAAATTTCTTATTTACCGTTGAAATTACAAGCATTCTGTCCAAATTTGACTGCATCCTTGATCTACTATGTGACTACTACAAGGTATCATTGAAAAGGTAATATTGAGTTTTGTTAATTTTTGACAGTGGTTAGTGGTAGGCAATATTCATTTAGAGGCATTATTTGTAACTTAAGCAAGGTAATATATCTAAAATAGTATAATATTTAGCAGTTTACGTAAGCACCGTTAATTATTTTGCAGAATCAAGAAACTTGAAGTCTTCTAAATTCGTCAAATAAGAAAGGATTTATCAAAACGAAAAGGCAAGGAGGTTGAGAAACGAAGACCTCATCACCGCCCTGAAATTGATGAATCATTGAGAAAAGTGTTTTTAATTCTTTTTAAGTGCATTGACTTTATAAATAATAACAAATTAGGAGTGACTTTGACAGCTAGTAGAATAATTTATCTAGAACAAGAAAAATAGGAAATAACAGACGATGGATGTTTCTATAGTGAAATCACTACAGACCACCAAAGCTGAAAAAATGAGACAGCGCATCAAATGGACAGAAGATATGAACATTTGTGTGATGCATAGCTATTATAGGGTAACATTATTAGAGACTGTTTTAATAGGTTATAGACAAGAGCTCCATAGAGAGTTTGTTCGTGAATATCCATTTTTAGAAGTAAGTGAACAGAGAATAGCTGACCAAGGAAGAATTATAGTTAAAAGTAAAATGTTACCAGTAAACATATTAAATAGAATAAAACGCGAAGTGAAGGACGAACTACAAGCGCATCAAGATGATAACGGCAATACATCAGCAGAGGACAGCGAAGAAGAAGACCACTTCATACCAGAGCTACTAGAACTACCAGAAATACCGGTCTAGCCATACCTGCTAGAACTTTCAAATCTACCAGACACACCAGAACTTCCAGACCAACCAGAACGTCCAGACCAACCAGAACATCCAGATCTACCAGAACGTCCAGGCCTACCAGAACATCCAGACCTACCAGAACGTCCAGGCCTACCAGAACGTCCAGAACCACTAGAAATGCCAAACCAACCAAGAAGATCAAGATACCCAGAACAACTAGACGATCAAACACAAGAGGTAGATATGCATAACACAATAGAAAATACACCTGACATGATCAATCTAAAGAACATCCTAGCTTTAGCATTTACAACAGCCATGTCAGAGTTTGCGCACATACAACCAAACAGAAGACCATACATATTTTATCAGATTACACGCAAGACGAACTATCATTTGCAGACGTTTATGCGGCAATTTATTGTGCCGCTGTAGCAGTGGTTAGATATTTGGGCTTAAAGGTAAAATCTGCAACATCTTCAAAGACAAAACAGGAGAAGAAAAGTACGAAATGGGAAAATCGACTAGTTGGGAGAATCGTTGAGTTTAGGAGAGATGTCAGTCGACTGGAACAATACCGAATGGGTAATCGATCTAAAAATGTGATAAGATACTGCCAAAATATATTTGAAAGATTCAAGGTTCACACAAAGCATGAAACACTTAACGAATTCATTCACGTTTTTGGTTACACTTAAACAAAAAGTAAGTGCTCAAGCTAAGAGATAAAAAAAATATAAAAAATGTAGTATTAGAAAAGAACAAATCTGAATGTTTAAAGAAAAGGAAAATCAGTTATACCAAAAACTATCTAGTCCCGAAGAAATAGTAGGAAATGGAACACCAACTAAGACAGAGATAGAAGAGTTTTGGACAGGAATATGGGGTAAACCGGTAGCACACAACCAGGATGCACAATGGATTCAAGATGAAATAGCTAGGATGAGCGATATTAATGAGATGAGATTCGAAGGTATAACTATTGATGAATTAAAGTCGACAATCAGTGCACCACATAGCTGGAAAGCACCAGGTAATGATAATATTCAAAAATTTTGGTATAAGAAATTCAATACTACTCACAATCAAATTAGAAAATGTCTCAACGAGTTTATAAATGGAGTTAAAGAAATACCCGAATTCTTTACTGAAGGAGTAACCTTTCTCAAACCGAAGGATAATGACACGAAGAACCCAAGTAAATGTCGGCCAATTACATGTCTACCAACTATATAAAAAATATTGACTTCATGCATAACAAATAAAGTATATAATCATTGCGAAGAACACAATGTCATGGCCGAGGAACAAAAAGGATGCTGTAAGAACTCACAGGGATGTAAAGAACAACTCATTATCGACTCTACTGTAATGAACCAGGCACACAATAAGAAAAGGAATATTCACGTAAACTACATTGACTACAAGAAAGCTTATGACTCAACACCACACACATGGCTTATTCAGATTTTACAAATATATAAAATCAACCCAGTAATTGTAAACTTTTTGAAGACAGTAATGAAGACATGGAGAACAACACTAAAACTAAATATGAAAAACCAGCAGATAACTACAGATCCAATACAAATTAAACGTGGCATTTTCCAAGGTGACTCATTAAATGCATTATGGTTTTGTCTGTCATTAAACCCACTGTCGCATATGCTTAACGAATCAACATACAGATTCAAAAATAAGGACAATAATATGATATGTCACAAAATTCCCACCTATTCTACATGGATGACCTAAAGTTGTATGCATCAAATTTTGCTCAACTAAACAGTTTAGTCAATACAACACTAGAATTTAGTCAAGATATCTGCATGGAGTTTGGAGTAGACAAATGTAAGACGCTACATATCGAAAAGGGTAAGGTTACGCAAGCAAAAGAGTTCCAGCTAGATGATGGAAATAGGATTGGAATAATGGACGATAACGATGTATACAAATATTTAGGATTCTCACAAGCTGCCAGAATTGAACATAAAGTAATGAAAGCAAAATTGATAGATACATACAAGAAACGACTAAAGTCTATCCTCAAGACGCAACTAAACGGTAAAAACAAGATCACATTAATAAATACATATGCTATACCAGTACTGACATATTCATTTGGAATCATTAAATGGACGCAGACCGACATCCACGCGTTGGAAATATTAACTCGTACTACACTTACCAAACACAGAATACATCATCCTAAATCAGCGATAGAGAGATTGACACTTCCAAGAGAAGAAGGAGGACGGGGCCTAATTGATCTGAACAACCTATATTATAAACAAATAGACATTTTAAGAAAATACCTTTTTACAAAGAGCAACCAATCCACACTACATAGGGCTGTGGTGCTAGCTGACAAATCATTAACTCCACTCAATCTAGCAGACAAAAATGTTAATCTACAAGGGAACGTAACTGACGCTGCAAAAGAGTTACGTTTCTCAGAAAAGACCCTACATAAGAGACATTATGATGAACTACACAAAGATCACGTAGATATTAAAGCATCAAATAGGTGGTTAAACAACGAGGAACTATTTGGAGAAACAGAAGGTTTTATGATGGCTATTCAAGACTAGAGTGATTGCGACGAACAATTATAAAAGATACATAATACAAGATGCGACAGTAAACGATCAATGTAGAAAATGTAGTGTAAGGGGTGAAACAATCGAACACATCATATCCGGGTGCCAGTCACTATGTCAAACGGATTACCTCTACAGACATAATCAAGTAGCTAACATTATTCACCAAAAACTAGCAATCAAGTACAACCTCATTGACACACACACACCTTACTACAAATACAAACCAGAGAAAGTACTAGATAGCAAAGATTTCAAATTATATTACGACCGCACAGTTATAACAGACCAAACGATACATCACAACAGACCGGATTAATAATAATTGACAAGAAGAAACAAGAAACTCCTTATCGACGTTGCTATCCCAATGTGCCATAACGTCGAGACCACGTGGAAAAAAAAAATTGACAAGTATAATGAACTTGCAATTGAGATCAAGAAGATGTGGAAACAGAAAAAGGTTAATACAATCCCATTCATTATATCAGGCAACGGCATCATACCGAAGAAGCTACATGAAAGCATTAAACAACTAGATCTACTACCCAATGTATACATGGAGACTCAAAAGGCAGTAATACTCAACACGTGTAGAATAGTTCGTAAATTTCTAAACTAAGAATGATACTTCGAGATTCCAAGACAGCTTCCATCCTGACATGGTTTTCGTGGTTTCCCATAGTCCGAAGAGCAAATGCTAGGATGGCGACGAGAAATCGGCCACGACCGTACACAGCAGAAAGAAAACATCATCTACAAACAATATTATAAATGATTTATTTTAGTTAGAGTTAAGACAAAGTAATAATGTATGTAATAGGTACACATGGAAGTACTTGACGTAAGTCCGTACAACATGTTAGCTCTGGTTTTAACCGAGTTTATATGAAATACATCCAATAAAATAATAATAATAATAATAATAATAATAATAATAATAATAATAATAATAATAATAATAATCATAATAATAATAATAATAATAATAATAATAATAATAATAATAATAAAAATTAATTGTGTTCCAAATCCCAACTGATCCAAATCCCAAGTGATCCAAAATAATCGTCAAAGAATTCGAATTAATATATTAATTTAAAAATAAAGTCGTGTTTTTGCTCAAGTGATCCTTTACTCAACTGATCGAAATATTAAATATTCCAAAACAAATAATTCCGTTTTGGATCAGTTGGGTTGTTAGGAAATAATAAAATAATAATATAAATACTACGGTGACGTCAGAAACAACCCAACTGATCCAAATGCGCGCGCAGCCGGCGAGCACGGCTGGTACACTAGCGCGCGCAATGTGGAAATGCGGGCTTAGGGATCAAGATGACTTCATCGTTCATCCATGAATGATTTAGAAGTGTGAGTACATCATGTCGAACGTGGGGATTCCGAAAATCCAGCTCCCAAGGTGCTAGGTACAATATTTATCGTATTTATCATCCGTTTTACAATGTACAAATGGAAAAATGAGTTTTCCTTGAATATTGACATTAAAATTCGATAATCCCTTTCGGCAAATTAAAAAAAATACTATTCAATCTCTAGCGCTTGCTAGTTGCTAGCATGTACGGTTTGAATTGTTCGGGGAAGGTATTAAACTTTGTATCACGGTGCACATTATCAAATTTATTAAATCCAACCAAGTAATTTTCGTTCATTAGAGACGGCGGAAATAAGAAAAACAAAGCTGAAGCTGTGACGTGAACAGGGCTCGAATTTAACGCTCGCCGAGGCGAGTGTATTGTTGCGCGGGCGAGTAACTTTTGGGAAATCAATCGCCCGGGCGAGTGATTTTATTGGTGAGCCGTAACATTAATTGCGTACATTACGTTTCAAACTATGCGGTCAACAAATATGTGGCGGTATTTACAAGAAGTTGATAACCCAAACAAGAAACAGAAACCTAATCCTACTGCAGACAATGCAAAACATGAGAAGAATCGAGTGCGCCTTTTTCAAGAACGCTAGCTAACAGAACACACGTGGCTACGTTTTGACCAACAACTAAATTCAACGTTTTGTTCTGTTTGTGAGATATCTAACGTAGGAGATAAACACGGTCCATTTGTAAAAGGTAGCCAAATATTACGTAATTAATTATTATAACGAAATTACGTATTTAAGTTATAAGTACAAGTAGTGGTTTGGAGTAAGAATACGGACTAGTGTTTTTAATTTTGGACTAGTAAATTTACAAGAGCACTCGCCAAGGGCGAGTGCTAATATTTTAAAATTCGAGCCCTGGACGTGAACTTAGTAAACTGTGGCACCTATATTATTTATTTATTATTGCTGGTAAAGCATGATGGTATTTAATTTA
Source organism: Sweltsa coloradensis (assembly GCA_024449915.1). NCBI lineage: Eukaryota > Metazoa > Arthropoda > Insecta > Plecoptera > Chloroperlidae > Sweltsa > Sweltsa coloradensis. The sequence continues at coordinate 142,255 of JAMZAV010001848.1, forward strand.
TTCATTCAAAAACAATTAATACTTTAACAAAAGTTGAAAAATCGTACTCAAGTGCTTATTACGATATAATAGCTATACCTTTAATTGCACCAAAGTTACCAACAAAGTTGGTCAAGCTAAAGAATCGTCACGAAACATTCATGCATTCTCACGCTCGTAAGTAGACCTACTCACATTAATTTGTACTACGCTCTGGAGAAAATTTAAAATAACATATTATGCAAATTCTAAATGCACAAAACAATGACATTTTTTATACAGGAAAAACATATAAAAAACAGAATTACTTTATATAATAAACACTACTATTTCGACGCACCGCGGAAGCTCCCGTTGCGTGCTCCAGATCCTGATTGAACAATCTTCCTGAGGTTATGGATTGAGTCCACTTAGACCACCCACAGACATTCCCTTCAAAATACTTGAAAGGATTTAGACTACTAAAGGCAGACATTTCAACCTGGACAGGTTTCCCACGATAAATTTTAAGTTTAATTTAACCAAAGTACGTGGCATGTTTGGATGAGCGTTCCGAGCATAGCGAGCAAAGCGAAGATTCCATTCTACTACACTGAAGAAAAAAATCCGAAATGTTTCTGTATTTTTGTGTGTCTGTTGACACGATTTTGGCTAAACCGATAATCCAATTGCGATGAAAATTTCTGGAGGCCTGTAAAATCTCTGAACTTAGAACTGCCACAATTTTAAACGCAATTGAAAAATTATTTTTTATGCAATTTTACGATTTTTTTTTATTTAAAAAACATTTCTTCGACTTATATAACACCTACATGCTTCATTTGATTCTAATGATATATTCACAGAACCTAAATTATATGAATAATAAATTCATGTGAAATTTGAGCGCAATCAAAATATTATTTCTCATGAAAATCGCAATTATTCGATTTTTTTAATTTTTAACATTCCTTCGACTTATAACACCTACTTGCTTTATCCGATTGTGATGATTTTTTCACGGCATCCTGAATTATATGAATTAATATATTCGTGTGAAATTTGAGCGCAATCGAAAAATTGTTCCTCATGATAATCGCAATTTTACGATTTTTTTTGTTTTTGTGTGTTTGTTAGCACGATTCCGGCTAAAGCGATACTCCAATTGCAATGAAATTTTCTGGAGGCCTCCTAAATCTTTGAACTTAAAACTGCCACGTTTTTGAAACGCAATCGAATAATTATTTCTCGTGAAAATCACAATTTTACGATTTTTTTTTATTTATAAAAAATTTTCTTCGACTTACCGACATGCTTTATCCGATTCTAATGATTTTTTCACCGAACCTTTATTTTATGAATTGATTTAATCTTATGAAATTTGACTAAATCGAAAAATTATTTCTCATGAAAATCTCAATTTTACGATTTTTTTTTTAAATTTTAACATTTCTTTGACTTACAACACCTACATGCTTAATTCGATTGTGATGATTTTTTCACAGACCCTTAATTGTATGAATTTATATATTCGTGTGAAATTTAAGGGCAATCAAAAAATTGTTTCTCATGATAATCACAATAATTTTACGATTTTTTTTTTTTTTTATTCTTTAACTTATAACACCTACATGCAGGGTTGGGTAGGTATAATACTTGACGTCGAAAACAAGTATTATACCTAGTATTATACGCATCGAATATGCACGTCGTAAATTACACTTTGTGACATTAATGACACGTCGAAAATTACTGGAGAAAGGCTTAGTATGTAGGGCCTGGTCAATTGTGTATGTTACTTTGAGCAAAATTAGTTGATTGTTTATTTTTGTAGAATCTTAGCCTATACATGGCAATATGTAAATA